>JANBXE010000013.1:0-300060 GCA_024271855.1 Wickerhamomyces bisporus
CTTTGGCAACTCTAGCGGATCTTCTAGAAGCTTTTTTACCGGCTTGGTCAAAGTGAACTCTGACACGTTCTTGCCAGTGTTTTCTGAAATGATTTTTCAATAATGGTAAATTTTTGGAGATAGCTAAAGTTAATGATGTTAGTATAAAAACCCTCTTCCTGAGATAACGGAAAAGATGAGGTGAAATGTTTGCTAGAGCCCTAAAATACGACATTCAAGTCATCTGGACTATGTTGATTTTCCCCCTTCAGAATAGGGCCTTGTCGATACGTTAAGTAATTAACTACTTCATAACCATAACAAAGTGAAAAAAAACCCTTCCCAGTCTCTCTTGAAAACAACATTTAGTGGAAATAGTTGTGGTGATGAATGCCTCTAGTGCTAAGATATCATCCTCATCATTTCCTTCACTTCTTTTGACATACCCATTGTGAATTAATTTAAGTGCTGAACCTTTCAACCAGAATACCAAAACCTTTAATCTTGATGTTTTTCCAAATTTTGTTTGATGTTTGATGAAAATTTCCAAGCTCAGTGCACGCGCTCCGTAACCAAAACCAGCATTAAGTTTTTTAACTAGTGTTTGGAACGGTAGACGCACTACAATTATTGGTGGTGTTTGGATGTTATTTTTACAAGCTCTACTGAACAAGCACTCTATGTGCAACTTGTGTAACTTGTCCGTTGATTGGCTGCTATAAACCATAGAAGGTGTGTTGATATACATCTAAGGGTACATCTACTTACTAGCCCACTTGTACTCCAATGCAACCTCGCTTCTAAATCGTTTCCATACCGCCTTTCTTTGCCCTCAGCTCCAAAGTCACATGACCTGTTTATTTCCCAATACGGAAGGACACAGTCACAAAACACCAGCGCAGTAGTTAATTTCCGGTTCTGCCACTCACAGTACCTAAGAATTACATAATTACCGCGAACTCGTTCTGTGAAACTTTCCCAGAAAAGCACCGCTAACAAAAAAAAAAGATTCCGGTTCGAGCAGCACAACTTTTTTTCACTGGTCGCTGTGAAAAAAACAATTTGAAAAAGCGAAATTTGATCACACCAAACAAGTCTTATTTGTAACTCATCATCAGCAATCATGTCCACTGAAAGAAAAGTTAAAAGTGTCCAAGTATGTTCCTGTGTGAATCAGAATGTCGGGTTTGCTTAGAGTGTCTTTTAAGAGGAGTCAAATTACGTATTTCAAGAGAAATTGGAGAATAACCGTCAAATGCTCACAACTCAATTCAATCGAAGTCATACGAGAATCATAATAACCCATAGATTTGTCAAGAAAGCAATAATACAAACCATTCATAACCTCTCAAAATTTTTCCAAGTTCAGTCTATGACAAGATTCTTTTACTTGAGATATATAATCATACTCCTTTGCAATTAGCCAGTTCCAACTTTATCTGATAATATTTCTAATTTCTTATGGGATCTCATGCACTTCAAACACTTATTTCCATTAACATCTGGCATCCCAATTTATCTCATTCCAAGCAACTTTGACTTCTGGAAATATCTCATTCAATTTTTTAGATTTACTAACATTATTTATTTTAGACTTTTGGTAAAAAAAAATCAGCTACCGCTGTTGCCCACGTCAAAGAAGGTAAAGGTTTAATCAAAGTTAACGGTGCTCCAATCACCTTAGTTGAACCAGAAATCTTACGTTTCAAAGTTTACGAACCATTAATCTTGGTTGGTTTGGACAAATTCGCCAACATTGACATCAGAGTCAGAGTCACTGGTGGTGGTCACGTTTCCCAAGTCTACGCCATTAGACAAGCCATTGCTAAAGGTTTAGTTGCTTACCATCAAAAATTTGTTGATGAACAATCTAAAAACGAATTGAAAAAAGTCTTTGTCCAATACGACAGAACCTTATTGATTGCTGATTCAAGACAACCAGAACCAAAAAAATTCGGTGGTCGTGGTGCCAGAGCCAGATTCCAAAAATCATACCGTTAAGAACTTTTCCTTCATCACACTCAACATCATGCCCTTACTCACCTTGTTTCCATTATCTTGTTTATGTACAACAGTGCCTTTTTTTTCCTTTTTCCTTTTATATATTTAATTTAAAGTAATTGGGAAAGTTCTGGAAGAATCATTATCTGTAGATAAATAAATTCATGTTTTAATAAAGATATTTAATCAGAATTGCGGAGAGTATTCAAGCTTTGTATTAATTTTCATTCCTCTATGGGTGTTGTTCTGGTCTATTTAACCAAATTAGCCGAAGCGCCTGGAATCGCGGTTTTTGCACACCAAAAAAAAAACAACGCGTAACCAGTTTTTATAACAGACAAAACACAAAAGAGAAGCAGAAGAATAACCTTCTAACTTACTATAGAATCCGCTACTCAATCCTTTGAATAGTGAAACTTGCTGTTGGAATAGTCATCACCATCATTGATCGCGTCTACTGGTTTATCTTTCCTTTTTTAGACACGCTATATCATCTGTGGTTGTTTTGGTTCCATTTAATAATATCATCCGCTATTCCACCGTTCCTTGAAGTACAAGGATGCTCATAGTGTCCAAACACTCAGCTACCACAGTAGTTCCTTCAGTATCCACCACTGATACCATGGTCTCGCACACTCCAGTAAATTCTAGTGTTGTTACTACTGAACCGGTACAGCCCATAACAATTGTGACACCTTCCAGAAGTACACAAGAAAGTCCCAAATTGACAGAGGCTATAGCCTTGAAAGATTCACAAGAGTCCCATGAACTGACCAAACAGGTAGGATCTTCCCAATCATCCGATCAGTTACTGCGGTCATCTTCCGAGACGAGTTCTGATTTAGCACTAATAGTTGATATGGCTACAAATTTACAACAAGATACATCTCCAGCTTACATTAGTGGGTTGATCAAGAGAGCAAAAACTGTCCTTGAAGAGGATCTGATACAAGATGAGAACATCAAAGAACTCATCGAATCTTTGACCAACTCATTGGCAAAAGTTCGTGCAGAGTCAAATCATTATAAGATTAAGTCTGATTTATTATCCATCTCTTCTAAAGATGCAGATATGAGATATGAAGTTGAAAACGAACTGATCAAAAGAGAGGTTGATAGATTGAAAGATCACGGAAATAATGTAGATTATTTGATGAATAAAATAAATCATCAAAAGCAGACATTGAAGAAATATAAGAATGAAATCATAAATAAGAATAAGGAGATTATAAGGCTGAGACCAAATCGATCCAATGGTACATCAACCGCCTGTCACGCTATAGCAAACTCGACATCCAATAAGAAAAGGAAGAAATCTTTGGGTACTGATGATGAAACGCACACAACCTCTGTCAACTATGGCTTAGATACTTTGGGATTGTTAGCATCACAGGTACTAACAGAAGAGGAGAAACACACCCAAAGTTTCCCAAGATGACTAGTTCATGTTATATCTCTTGTAATATTATGATAAAAACAACAATATGTATATTGATAACCTCGCTTAGTAAATTATGCCAGCTTCGGGTGTATCTATTCCACGTGTAGATAAGCATAATAAATATTGATAATAAATAGTAGTTGATCTGCTCTTAGATCAACTCATAAGTGATCCAAACAAATAAATAAATAAATAAATAATGATAAATAATGATAAATAATGATAAATAAATAAATAAATAATGATAAATAATGATAAATAATGATAAATAAATAAATAAATAATGATAAATAATGATAAATATTTCATTTTGGTAAATCTTCAGAGATATCACCAATCAAATTCAATGCTGGTTTTCTCAATTGTAAGTTAGCCAGCTTATCATATTCTCCAGAAAGAATTCTTTCCACGATCAAGTTATCCCTCTTTCTCAATTCTTCTCTAGACTTACCGTGATCATTCAAAACTTCTGTTGCAGATTCAGTGTTTTGGCCCTCTTGTTCCAAAACTCTTAATTTCAACTCGTAAGCAGCCCATTCATCAACCCCATCACTATCTTTGAATAAATGAACACCAACTAATAATAACAAACCAGGAACTAACCCGTAATATGAGAGCTTCTCCCATCCTTCGTTCTCATTTTCCCTGACAATCTTCCAGTTGATTGTTCCATCTGGAGTTTCGTATGGAATTTTATCAACAATATCACCAGTAGCGCCATTTGCTTCGCTTGGCAATAATTCAATTATATCGTGGTAGTTGTCTGAATACAATTTCGAATCTTTTTCATTCAGAGTGAAGTATTCCCAGATTCTCAACTTACGCTTTGAATTCAACAATGATAACTGGGCAATCTTGTGCAGTTCCATATCTGTTGGCTGACGCGGAGTCCCGTCTTCATTTTGATAGATTCTTGAAGGAGCTGGTAAAGAATCAATAAGATATCTGATATCTTCCTCCACCCTTTTCTTGAATTCAAAACTTGGGGTAGAATAATGGAAACAACGAGCAGTTGAAGCACTGACTTGATTGGTGAGCGTTCTGATGCCTTTGGAAATTCCAAATGGTCTTAGGTGGAGCATTATCTGAAAATTTTTAGCAGTTTATTTTGTAGTTGTTGTCACTTATTGTGTATAAAACTCCCTATGGAGTTTCTCTTCGACCCTCCCACAAAATTCTACTGCCATTCTTAAACGTGCAATTTCCCAATTAGGATATATCCCGATTGGGGTGTTTATCTGATTCTATGTTTTTCTACAACTTTATAACTAAAATACAATTCAAAACATTTTCATTCGATTAGTAGTAAAAACACAGTGTCACCATACTACAGCAATCATTTTTCTCTCTTTCTGTGGAAATCCAAACAATCAAAAAATAAGGGTTAAAAAAAATAGAAGAAATAAAAGAAATAGACTGATGTCAGACATCTATCTAATACACCAAAAGTAGTAGTAACAATCTAAGTGTTCATGTAGGTTGATGGATCGACACCACCTTCTGGGAATTCGGCAATCTTAACATCAAATCTTTCTTGAATCTTTGCCAAAACTTGTTCATCCTCTTCGGTTGAAACAAATGAAACAGCTAAACCTTTAGTACCAAATCTACCAGCTCTACCAACTCTGTGTAAGTATTGATCAGCCTCATTTGGTAAATCGTAGTTGATAGCCAAATTGATTCTTTCGATATCAATACCTCTACCAAAAACATCAGTTGTGACGCAAATTCTTTTGTTGAAATCTTTGAATTGCTTATATCTAGCAATTCTTTCTTCTTGTGGAATACCAGAATGGACAACAATTGATGGGAAATTTGAAGCAATTAAAATTTTGTTCAACTCATTGGCTCTGGCAGTTGATTTGACAAAAATAATAACTTGGTTGAATTCTAATGAATCTAATAAATCAGCTAAACGACGATTTTTTTCCTTTTCGGATAGTTTGATATAGTATTGTTGTAAACCATGTAAAGTTAATTTGGCTTCATCATCAACATAAATTTCCAATGGGTTTTGCAAAAATTTCTTACAAATTGGTCTAATTTCTTGGGATAAAGTAGCAGAAAAGAACATGACTTGCTTTTCATGAGGAGTAGCTCTGAAGATTTCTTGAACATCTCTTCTCATGTCGACAGCCTCTAAAACTTTATCACATTCATCAATAACAAAGCTTTTGACGTTGTTTAAACGGATGTATTTCTCTCTCAATAGAGCATTTAAACGACCTGGAGTGGCAACAACAATATGTGGAGAAGTTTCCTTGTTTTTCAATAATTCAGCATCTTTCTTGATGTCAGTACCACCATAGAAAACGGCAGTTTTAACATCTGGCATATACTTCGAGAATCTTTGATATTCGTTACGAATTTGATAAGCCAATTCTCTGGTGTGACAAATAACAAGGGTGGAAATTTCACCTGGAACTGGGTCTAATTGTTGCAAAGTAGATAAAACAAAAACGGCAGTTTTACCTAAACCAGATTTGGCTTGACATAAAACATCAGTACCATGAATGGATTGTGGGATACAAACTTGTTGGACTATATGGAAATGGTCATTTGTTAATAAAGTTCTTGGATGTGATATAAATCAAGATAAAATGCTCGTTGAGTATTGTGAAATTATAAAGAAGACCAACAGATGAGACTCCCAATGTGGGTAAAGGACTATGTAAGATGGGGCTCAAAGAAAAAAGTAGAGGGAAGATAGATCGGTCAAAGATAATCAACGTTAATTGCTCCTGATTTCATGTTTCCACAACGAAGTTCTTAACCTTTTTGAAATAAATAATATCGACGCGTTAGTTTTGGAAAAACAAATGTCCTCTTCGATATTTCATCAATGGTTGAAATTTCAATTGTTAAAAACTATGAAAAAAACAAACCATCTATGGAGTGCAAAAAGGGGGTATAACATTGAATCAATAAAAGCAATATAGCTCCAATTCAGTCACGCATGAAGCTAGGTGCTGATACGATAACAAAAAGATGTTGGTATATTCTTTATAACTTCCAATACCAAAGGCAAATTTAATCTTGGTAACGGGACAAAAACACTAACCTTCTGAAGGATGTTCAAAACCACAATCAACAATTGCTCTTGATAATTCAGGTTTCAATAAGAAATCCTTAAACCCAGTGGAGTGGACACCAACGTAAGAACCTTTCTTGTCGTCACCATCTTTTGCATCGGTGGCGGTTGGTTCTGTGACAATGTTGTCTTCTGGTTCGGAGTATTCCAAAAGTTCTTCTTCGCCTTCGTGTGACATTTTCTTCAAGTTGTTTTCTTCTGCTTAATTCAAGCTGGTTGAGTTTGTTGTTGTCTTTTAAGTTGGAGTTTCGTTTTTTCACTTCTTCAGCTTCGACAATTTTGCCCCCGAATTGGGAAAGTACTAAGTTAGTTCTGAGTTTTACACATAAAGGCTCGCTATTTCCGTACTGTGAATTACGCTAGAGATCAGGTGACTATACCTATATTACATATATAATACATACACCTAGTTCTTTATTATATATACCCTTGAACCCTTTCAAATGAGCTCTAATCATACTGCAAATGCACTAAAATGCTTACCTAAAAGCATATAATTCTCCTCAAACAATCTAAGATCGTATGAGAGCTCACCAATTGTTTTGGTCCTACTGGCTCAATCTGACCAATCCCGTCGGGAGTATACAAATCAAGAAAAAGATAAAGACGTTTTTACCTGCAGTGCTGTATTCATCTTTGTCGCATTGAATACTGGTCGAACTATGCAAAACAAAAGCTGCCGAGTATTTAAAACCCCGAATTTTCTTTGAACCCCATCTGAAAAATCATCAGCCTTTGTCAGTTTTTATCAACTCTGAATCGTTAGCAATCATTAATCTACGTACTGCAATCACAACAATGTCCACTCCTGTTGAGAATCCTTTAAAAATCGTTGATGTCTCATCATTGGACCAATCAACCGCAGATAAAATTTTAGAAGGTTTCGCTACCCAAGGTTTTCTGTTTGTTGATGGTCATAACTTCACTCAAGATGAAGTTGATCATTACTTTGAGCTAAGCAAACAATTTTTTGAGCTTCCAAAAGAAGAGAAGAGCAAGTACTCTATCGATGCAAATGACTGTGGTTATACCACTTTCCATCAAGAAAACCTCGACCCTGAATTACAAGCCAAGGGTGACCCAAAAGAAGCTTTCAACTTTGGTCAATTCAATTTCGTTACTGGAGATTGTAACAGGGATCAACTACCAGAATTGTTCAAATATGGTACTGAAAACTACGAGTTCATTCGTAAAATGACTTTAAAAATGTTTGAATTGGGTACAAGAATTTTAAACTTATTAGCCATAGGCTTAAAAATTGATGAGGCTGAAGGCGGTGCAAACTGGTTTAGCGATAGACATCGTCCTGAAGGTACATCAATGACTTCAATGAGAATGCTACACTATCCTTCAACTTCCAAAATAGATGCTGACCAACGAGTCAGAGCTGGAGCTCATACAGATTACGGTTCAATTACCTTATTATTTCAACAAAAAGGTGAAGAAGGTCTGGAGCTATTTGATATGACGGAACAATGGAAACCTGTTCCTCATGTCAAATCCCCAAACGAAGAATATATTAAAGCCGGTAAAGCTGCTCCTATTGTTGTTAATATTGCTGATCAACTTTCATACTGGACTAATGGTATTTTGAAATCCACTTTACATAGAGTTACTCTACCAGTTGAGGGGAAAGACAGATATTCTATTGTATTTTTCTTTGATGCTGAAGATGACGTTAGATTAGTTCCAATTCCAAGTAAGATCGTTACTGCTGCTAGAACTGAAAAAATTGATCCTAATAAGAAGAACACTGATTACATCACTTCTAGAGAATACTCTGAGAAAAGATTTAAAGAAACTTATGTCAGTGGTCATTGATCACTTGGCTTTATATATGTTCAATGCTCAATCAAGCTTCTGTGATATTTTATATCTCCGTCTGAAATGAGGAGTTGCCAACTGTTGATGCATCGTTGTCAATTACCTCCGTATCCAACTTCTGAAATTTCTGCTCGTCAAATTTTTGATAATTACCTCTTGGGTCAATAGTGGATAATTGAATGCTATCAACTCTTTCATTATTATCACGGTCAACTAATGGACCATGAAAGTTTTTCCGGCCCCAGGTCCACCATAATATAGTTACTAATAGTGTAAACATAATAAAAACAAATGAGGCGTAATTCATACTTTTAAAAGTAACTGGCCTTTGTGGTGGTAAACTTAAAACAAATATAGTAAATAGTAGCCATAATGCACTTATAGCATTTATTATGAATCCAACATATCGTAGCTTGAAAGCTGCACCTCTAACTTTACGACGTCCCCCAAGCATAGAGCTAACAATTGGAATCAAGGAAGCAGCACAAAGAGAAATAACAGCAGCACCGACAAAGGCATTGAAAGCCGCTGTTGAAATCAATGATAACAACCCTAACAGATATGAAACCCCCATTGATAATAAAACAGAATATTTAGGAACTTTTGAGACTGATTCTGAATGTACATGTGTCCAAAGTTCTCCATATGGTAAAGCACCATCACGACTCATACTATAGACAGCTCTTGATGATGTAGCAATAGACCCAATACCTGAGAAAAACAAATTTCCAACAATCATAATCACCAGGAAGAATGAGACGATTGTGGAATTAGTGGCTAGTTTGAATATTAAAACAATTGGCATGATACCGTTAGTATTTCCCACTAAGAGGTCAATATCTGGTAACACTGCTAAGATAGGAATCAGGAATACAAATCCAGATGCACCAGCCAATATGACAGAAAGGACTATTCCTCTAGGAACTGATTTCTCAGCTTGCTTGACTTCCTCACTAATAGCTGGTAATAAACCAAATCCTTGTAGCATAAAGTTAGCTTGCTGAAATCCGATAATGAAAGCCATATGAGGAGCCCAACCTGATCTTGAATTATCAAAATAAGTGAAGACAAACTTTGCGTCATGTAATTTTCTAGCGAATAGTAGTAAAAGAATATCAATAAAAAGGATTGCATAAATAATCCAGTAGACACAAATCTTGTTAATAATCTCCATGTATCTGCTGAATCTTAAATTGAATATCCCACAAACTGTAACAACGATATAGAAGACCACAACCGTTAATATCTCATCAACACGATAGTCTGTGCTTATGAGTCCAAAAATAGAAAGTATGAATTGAGCTCCAGCAAAAGTTATACTCGTACTCATTGTCCAATTCCCTATTAACAAAAAGAACCCCGTAAACCAAGAGCATATCAGACTGTATTTTGGCTTAGCAATTATTGCAGCACCACCATGCAGTTCAATTGGATATTTGGATGATATTTCTGCCAATGAGAGTGCACAGAATATGGAAAATATGTAAACTATTAGATATCCACCCATGATAGTAGCAGGACCACCGTCTATCAAAACACTGCTCATTGTTGTGCCCAAACTTAGAGGAGCTGACATCAGCCCAAATCCCAATCCAATGACGGACATTATGGACAAATTCTTGTCTAGCTCTTGCTCATATTTGAATCTTTCGACGTCTACCTCGTGATCCTAGAAAGACTTGTTAGATCATGACTTTTGTGCAACTCGAAGTTGAGAATACGTACCATCATATCATTTTCAATCGTGTCTGCTATATGATGGAGCAGCCTGCTAGATAACGAAGCATCATTTAAAATCGTTTCTTCATTGGGCGTTTCAGTGGAAGCCATTCTAGTGCTTCCCAGTGTGTTGTTCTAGTGGTAGAGTGCACCAAATGAGAACAGTGAATTACACTGCTTTGACAGAAATTCCAATGCGATGAAAACAACGACTAAGTTCGCGGGTGTTTGAAGTAAAATCCAATGAATATACCCTTTTTTGGCTGAAAGACCTTTAAAGACCTTTAAAGACCTTATAGAATAGCATAAAAACCACCCTAACACATATTAATGTCCTTCCAAGTGGAATAGCTGCTACTTCCTTATGGACTTTAGATCTAATTCTTTTACCATTTAAAATGGCAAGATATTCCTGTTGCAGCTGTCTTCACTTATATACCGCAAAGCTAACAATTATTCGCGACTTTTTCAGGCTTTCACATTATATAAAAAAATTCAAAGCACTAAACAAAATAGATATATAAAACGTCAACAAATCTGAACAACACAAGAAGAAAATGGATGAGGATCTTTACGATGAGTAGGTTTTTTGTTTTCCTTTGATAATAATTTGACTAATTTGGACAATTACTAACAAACTGCGAAAAGATTTGGAAACCTAATCGGTGATCCATTGGATTCTGATGCTGAATCCAGTTCAGACCAAGATGATGAACGCTTCCAACCTGAAGATTCTGATAATGAGATGAAAGACTCCGAAGAGGATGATGATGGTAATCAAGAGAACAGAATAATACTTCAGGAGGACAAAAGATTATACTCGACCATGTCTGAAACATTTGGACAGGATGTTGAGACTGTTGTTCAAACACATGACAACCAGTCAATCAATGAGCCATTGGTTAGGCCAAACATGGAGAAAACCCTTCAAATTGAGGAGAAGAGACTTCCAAAAACAACATATTCAAAAGAGTACCTCGCACAAATATTGAATATCCCTTCAAAGATCCGTAACGTTTCAATTGTTGGAAGTTTAAACTCTGGGAAGACATCTATACTGGATTCACTTATACTACAAACTCATAAACTGAAAGTGTCACAGTCAAAAAAGATATTCAAAAAACTTCGATACACTGACAATACAAGCTTAGAAATCGAAAGAGGGCTAACCCTAAAATCATCGGCCATATCATTACTGTTACCAAATTTGAAAGATTCATCCCTTGCTGTGAATATTATTGATGCACCCGGCCATATCAACTTTATCGATGAGGTTTCCGTTGCCCAAAGACTAACCGATATTTCATTGGTGGTAATTGATGTGGTGGAAGGTTTGACCGTAAGCTCCAAGAAGGCCATAGACAATGCGTTATTAAACAACTTATCACTGGCATTTGTTCTGAATAAATTGGATAGGTTGATTTTGGAGATCAGATTGACTCCTCAAGACGCTTACCATAAGCTAAGGTTTGCTATCAATGAAATTAATACCTACATTCAAGAGAATGATTATTACGAGAACTACGTATACAAATCTTTATTCTCACCTGAGCTAAATAATGTTTTGTTTTCATCTTCCGATCTGAACTTCCAATTCACCTTGAGATCATTTGCAAAACTATATTCTGAAAGATATGGTTTAAGTTTTGATTATGATGCTTTTTCTAAAAGATTATGGGGTGATATCTACTATGATATAAATAGAAACAAATTCACGAAAAATGGGTCTAAAAGAAGTTTCATTCACTTCATTTTGGAACCAATCTATAAAATAGTAACACATGTTTTATCCAAAGATCCCTCAGATTTACCAAAGTTTATATTTGATAACTTTGGTATCACTATCCCAAAAGATTTAATCAAATCTGATCCTCAAATTTTGTTACAAGATGTCTTCAAACAGATATTTGGAGATTCTAGAGGACTCGTTGATGTTTTAGAAGGCTTTCCTTCGGCAGAAGAACATAATAAAGCTGTTTTATTCACTGGTAAATCTGAAACCTTGATAAAATCCATCTCCAACTCATCAAATGATGGCCCACTTGTTGCTCATATTGCTAAAATGGTCGAACCAAACCTCGGTTTAGTTAGAATCTTTTCAGGTTCTCTTAAAAAAAATAACAAAATCAAAATCTTGGGTGAGAATTTTAATGACGATGATGAAGATTGTCAAGTACTGAAAGTTGATGAGCTTTATATTCCTGGTGGTAGATATAAGATACCTATTGAAGAGGCATTTGTTGGTAACGTTGTTTTGATAGGTGGAATAGAAGTTGTCTCCAAGTCTGGAACAATTTTTTCTGCTGATTCAAATGAAAATTTAGCTATTTTTCAAACTGTTGACTATTTAAATAAGCCTGTTTTTAAGGTTATTATCGAACCTCAAGTTCCATCCGAATTACCAAAACTGTTAGATGGGTTAAGGAAGGTCAACAAGACGTATTGTGGTGTTGAAATCAAAGTAGAGGAAAGCGGCGAACACGTCATTTTTGGATCTGGAGAATTATATCTAGATTCGTTACTTTTTGACTTGAGAAATATCACAGACATCAACATCAAGGTTTCCGATCCTATAGTAAAGTTCTCTGAAACAGTAGTTGATAAGAGTTTTACTAAAATCACCATCAAATCACAAAATGAATCGAATGAGATTACCATTATCTCTGAACCATTGGAGCAAAAGTTATCAAAAGATATTGAAGATGGTAACATCCAAATAACCTCCAAAAGACTGAATAGAACTCTTCGTGATAAGTATGGTTGGGACTCTTTAGAAGCAAGGTCGTTATGGGGGTTTGGCCCAGGTTCTTCAACTGGTCCGAATGTCCTATTAGACGATACCTTAGCTGATGAAGTTGATAAAGATCTTCTAGCATCAATCAAAGAATCGATTATTCAAGGTTTCCAGTGGGCAACAAGAGAGGGGCCTTTAACGGATGAACCCGTCAGAAATGTTAAATTCAAAATCATTGATGCAAAAATTTCGTCAAACCCATTACAGAGAGGGAATGGTCAAATTATTCCAATGGTCAGAAATGCATGTTATTCGTCCATATTGACATCTTCACCAAAGTTGATGGAACCTATATACTCTATTGAGATCATCTCAACCACCTCGACTGTGAAAATCATTGAGAAATTTCTTGATAAAAGAAGAGGTGCAATCTTAAAAGATGAACCGATTCCAGCTACTCAACTCTATAAGATTTATGGATTTGTTCCAGTCATTGATTCTCTTGGGATAGAAACTGATATCCGAGTGGCTACACAAGGTTTGGCATCTGTTTCTTTAAGTTTTGAGAAATGGAGCATTGTTCCTGGCGATCCATTAGATAAAGATGTTTTCATTCCAAAACTAAGACCTGCTGAAATCAATAGTCTAGCCAGAGATTTCGTCATGAAAACAAGAAAGAGGAAAGGATTGAGTGGAGAACCAAGTTTAGCCAAATATATTGATAAAAGTTTGGTCAATTCATTGAAAGACTTGGGGTTACTAGGTTGAGAGGTATTTATAAAGCGACATAAAAGGAAATCGATCCAATAAAAGAATGTATTATACTATACAAAATGCCAAATAACTATTGATTTTAGTCGTAGATCATAATCTAATGCTTGGAACGTTTGCTTTTACCTGGACGTGGTTTAGATGATTTTCCAGCTGTTCTACGATTAGAGAAATCTGAGACATCATTACTTGAAGCTGCATCATTCTTTCTTTTAAATCTTTTCATACCACCTTGACCGTATTTAGAATTCTTGGCCAATCTTTTAGCATTTGGTTTTCCTCTTTTATTGTTTCTGTCTTTACGTTCGTCTTTATCAGCAGTAGCTTCTTCAATGGCAATATCAAAGGCATCACCAGTAAGCTCATCACTTTGCCTCTTTCTTTTTAGACCTTTGATCTTATCAAGAGTCTCTTTCTTTTCTTTTTGACGAGCAACAATAGTTTGATTTTGGACCTGTTTACCAAATTTCTTCAAATCTCTTTGTCTTCTTGCGTCAACAGCAGCTTTCTTTTCGGTGGCTTCTTTAACCAGTTTGTTCTTTAATCTATCCATGTGTTCATCAGATTTAACCATTTCTGCAAAATAATCTTGTGGTCTAGTGAATGGAACTTTAAGTTTTAGTAATCTGGCACGGGCATCTAAAGAGGCACTCAATGCTTGTTTATAGAAAGCTAGTTCACGTTCAGTATCATCATATATGTCCTTAATTTGAGGTTCAACTTCTTCTGTTGACGTTATAGACTGATGTTCTGTGAACGCATGTTTAGTCCATGGCAGTTGAATACGAGCTAACGCTTCATTTATAGCAGAAATGTTATTAACAGTCAATTTCGTATGAGGAACAACATCAGCATCAGAATCTAGTTCAACATCAGATAACGGAATATCTTCTTCCTCTTCTTCAGCTTCAGCTTCATCTTCTTCGTCATCTTCATCTTCATCTTCTTCGTCATCTTCATCTTCATCTTCATCTTCACTATCACTTCTAGCTAATTTCTCTAGATCCAATAAGTATTCTTCAATTTCTGAATCGTCATCTTCTGCAATTTCGATATCATCTTCATCTCCACTGGCTTCTTCACTATCAGCATCTTCTTCATCAACATCTTCTTCTTGTACTTTAGATTTAATAGCTTTCTTTAATTTTCTTTGTTCTTTCTTCGAGAGGACTGAACTCTCATATTTAGTATCTTTTGATTTGTTGGCTACTTCCTCCTCCTCTTCTTCTTCTTCTTCAACATGTTGTTCCTCTTGTTCTTTAGCTTTCAAATCATCGATTGTGACAGTTTTTGGACCATCAGATTTGATAGCTTGCTTGGTTTTGTCGATTTTAGCTTGCTTTTCTTTGACTATCTTGTCATTGATCTTCTTGTTGATCAGTGATTCTTTTAATTTGCCTTTACCCATCTTGAATAATAATACCGTTTGATTTGTTTAAAGAGCTTTTAATATAAAGGCCATCTAAAATTTTTTTTATTAAAGCGATGAGAATTTGTGTGTATTTAACAAAAACCGGGTAAGTTTGAGCTTTTGAGCTTTTCGCGAACAAGTTCTGTGAAAATCTCGATTAAATAAACGAGCTAAACGAGCCATTCGGAAGTGAAAAGAAAATTAACAACAAACACATCAAGGGTAAGAGAATTTTGTTTTCAATTCGTCCTCAAACAGTAGCTAAAAGATGTCTGACAAAGTCCATAAGAGAGAGAAGTTTTTGGGTGTGTTCCCAGAACTAGTAGAAGAGCTAACAGAGGTCTTGAAGGGCTACAACATGACCCAAGAAGCTATCGATTGGTATGTCAATAACTTAAACCACAACACTCCAGGTGGTAAATTAAATAGAGGTATCTCAGTCGTCGATACATATGTTACTTTGAAAGGCCTCAAATCAATTGACGATTTGTCAACTGAAGAGTACAAAAAAATATCAATCTTGGGTTGGTGTATTGAACTATTACAAGCTTATTTCTTGGTCGCTGATGATATGATGGATCAATCTATCACAAGAAGAGGTCAACCATGTTGGTATAAATACCCAAATGTTGGTAACATTGCTATCAATGATTCTTTCATGTTAGAAGCTGCGATTTATATTTTGTTAAAAAAATACTTCAAACAAGAATCTTACTATGTTGACTTGCTGGAATTGTTCCATGATGTTACCTTCCAAACAGAATTAGGACAACTATTAGATTTGATCACTGCCCCAGAAGATCATGTCGATTTGTCCAAATTTTCATTGGAAAAACATTCGTTCATTGTTATTTTCAAAACTGCTTATTATTCATTCTATTTACCTGTTGCTTTAGCTATGTATGCTGCTGGTGTCAGTGATGAAAAAGATCTAAAGCAAGCCCATGATGTTTTGATCCCATTAGGTGAATACTTTCAAATCCAAGATGATTATTTAGACTGTTTTGGTAAACCAGAAGATATTGGTAAAATTGGTACCGATATTCAAGATAACAAATGTAGTTGGGTTATCAACACTGCATTGAAATTAGTTTCCCCAGAACAAAGAAAAGTCCTGGATGATAACTACGGTATCAAAGATGATTCCAAAGAAAAGGTTGTGAAGGAATTATTCAATGAATTAGGAATTAGTAAAATTTACAACGATTATGAAGAAAAAATTGCTAATGATTTAAGAGATAAAATTGCTAAAGTTGATGAAAGTAGAGGTTTCAAAGGTGAAGTTCTAACACAGTTCTTAGAAAAAGTCTACAAACGTTCCAAATAGATGAATCAAAGAAAAATAATCAAATGGGGTGAATATTTAAATAGACATGCTACACTTTTCTTGTAAACTTTGTACTTTATTTTTATCATTAAATGTAGAAAAAAATCTGAATAAACAGCATAATGAAATCCTTCATGTGTATAAAACTAAAAGATTTTTTTTTTCTTCTCAAGATGCTATAAGTAGCATCCTCCGTTATGTAACACTTTAAAACGTTATGTATATAAATATGACTTTATGAAAATCTCAAGACTTTCCACCTATGCTATCTTCATTTCAATAAAACAATCGCCCCTTTCCTTCTCTCCAAAAAACAATCTCCAAACAACATTCTTCAAACTGAAAAGTTGCTAAAATAAAACCAACAAATGAATGAGTTGAGTTGTTTAAGCATTGGCTATTTCTAATTCTTCTCTACCCGCTTTGGTGTATAAGTATTCATTGTAGTCTCTGCAGCTGACCCACCATTCCCAGATAATAACACCTGGAACGATCATGAAGAAGGCTTGGTTTTTGACTCTTCTGAAAACATTGAAGATAGCATTGTGAGCAACACCTTTCAAAGGGTTTTGAGCAAAAGGAGAAACAGCGTAAGTAGCGATACCTTTTTGAGCTGGAGAACCTAAGTTACCCCACCATCCCATGTAAGTTTTTGGACTTGGACCGTGACCACCCATCTTTGATTTTGGATACTAAAAGTTAATTAACGTTTTAATGTTTCCGTTGCAGTTGAAGATTTATTTCAGCTTTTTTTTCCACGTTAAAAAAACAAATCACTTTTCAACGATCTTTTATTGGCTAGTTCTAAAAAGGGCTAAATCCGAGGGTATACTGACTTTTTATCATGTGATATACCACGTGATACATCACGTGGTATATATATTTGTCATCGGATTTCGCTAATTTTGAATTTAATATCAGATCACAAATCTAATCACATTAGTTTTGCCATTCCATTAGAAGGTAATACGTTTTTAATCCAGCTAAGGCTGCCCTGTCATATTTGAAAACACACACAACCAACGTGTGTGCTGTGTTGTTTCTACTTTATACCGGAAAGCTTTTTGCTGTTTGACTTGTATTTTACTTGTGGTTTACTGTCAATTTCGATAGGACAATTCCCCCTCCCCCAGACAATAGAACAGAAGACAACGGATTTTGTCTAGAGGTGGAAATCTGCAGAAGCTGTTCTTCCCAAGTGTGAAATGTCAAATGAACCCAGCTTTAACTCACCAGGTGATAAAAGAAAGAGAATTGAGAATAAAGAAAAAGATGATACCTCACATCTTGCTAGTTCAGCATCAAGAAGATCAAGAAAATCATCTTTGTTTGATTGTGGGATTTTGGAACAAATTGACGAACGTGGACATGGAAATTGTGATAGAAAAAACTCAGAAATTAATAATACGACGGATCAAGACGATGGAATTCTTCGATTCTCAACCCCAAGATACTCTACCATTACCCCAACAATGTCACCAAACTCAAGATCAAGTACACCCTTATCGAGAACAAATCAACAGATACTTCGGCCTATCCTGACCGAATCGCCAGCTTATAAATTAAGAAAATCAAGACCTTATGACCAAATGCAAGATATTCAAATCAAAAACAACAAATTGCACAGAATATATTCTGAAAGTGAAACAAATAAGTTCAATTCTTTCAATGGTAGAAGAATGTATGATGACGATAGATATAGGCCTCATAGAATAAAGCATCTAAACCCAGAATCACCAATAGCATCGCCAGAATCAAACTTTTACACTGCTAGAAGCTTTTCAATAAGAAATTTCAATGATTCTAATTACAGTTCAGCTCCTATTATTCCTACTGGGATGGAAGATGAGTACATTCCGGATTTTGATTTCAGTGTTGCCGTCCAACAGTGGAGTGACAACTATTATAGTCAATCCAACGAGGCTGAGAGCTCAATTGACTCTTCATCTATTAGCGATAGTATTCCGTCATCAAGTGTTTTGTCCCGTCCAGTGACTCCTATTTGTGAAACACATGCTCAGGTTCAACCTGTTTTAGTTCCAGCTTCCAAAAGAGAGAGATATTTTGACAATGATGGTCTCAACCCTGAAGAAGAACTCATTGCTTCAAAATTACCACAAGACTTTGGGGATTTACCATTCTCTGTTCGTCGGAAAGTTCTAGCAGATTTATCACCACTGGCTAACTTGGATGTTATTAACAAAGTTATAAAGAAAAAATTTAAGAAGAAGCCAAAAAGTTCCCCAGCTTTACAATTTTTGTCCAGCTTTAGTGAAAATTCCTCAAAGGTCAATGATGAAGGTAACATTATTATGGGCTATGCTTTAGGGAGAATACTTGGATTTGGTGCTTGGGGTATTATAAGGGAGTGTCGTGCTCCCAATGGTGATGTTAAGGCTATGAAAGTTATTCGTACAAAATCTGAGCCTGTGAAAGAATTCTTCAGAAGAGAATTAAATATTTGGAAACAGATGGAGCATGAATGTATCCTACCATTATTCAACACTAAGGAAGATAAAGAAGCTTTATTTTGTTTAACAAATAAGGTTACTGGTGGTACCTTATTCGATCTTGTTTCAAGATGGGGCGTCTATAATTCTTCAAACCAAATTATCACTACCGATCAAAGATTAAATATCACCAAAAGACATTCACTAGAGATTATTTCAGCATTGATATACATGCATTCAAAAGGGATTGTTCATGGTGACGTTAAATTAGAGAACGTTTTGATCGATTTATCTTCTGCTGGTTCAAAAGCTTTGGTTTGTGATTTTGGAATGAGTTTAAGATTTATGACTCCAAATTATTCAGAAGATGTTTTTCTTAAGGATAAAAATACCAAGATCAAAAGAAGGCCATCAATTCCAAGGTCTTCCTCTGGTAATACGCTGGTGACTTCACCTAAATCAAAATCATTACAACAAATCACTAGCAATAAATTGCTGATTCATGATGATACGAAACTGAATATCCATACAAACCCACCGCCTTCAAGAAGAGAGCCACTAAATTTTGCTGCTAAACATATTGAATCCGAAGCTAATAAATCGGATGATAGGCTCATCCCTCACTCACATATTGGATCATTGCCATATGCTGCACCAGAGCTATTAGAAAGTGCTCCTCCTCCTTTAGGGCCATCCGCTGATGTATGGGCATTTGGAATAATGCTATATACCATGATTGTAGGTAAATTACCTTTTCAACATTCCTATGAGCCAAGATTACGTGCAATGATTTCGTCAGGAAAATATGACATTGAATCTTTGGAAGCTGCGTCCAAATGCAATGAAAATTTTATTAAAGCTGTTAAGGGATGTTTGACAGTTAGTTTGACAAAGAGGCTAAACCTAAGTGAGGTTCTGGACCTTATTAAAGCAGTTAATATTTGATTTGTTAAGTTCTTTCTCCATCCTTATAATCTGATGTTTTTGTACTTTTATGATATTTTGTCGACAACCGTGCAATTATGTTATTTTATTCACTCTGTTATTATTATGCTACTAATTTCAAAGAGTTCATGTTAAATATTGTTCCATAATTTTGATTGCATACAACTTTGCATACAACTTTGCATACAACTTTGCATCCTTCCTTCCTTCGTTTTTTTTTTTTTTTTTTGCGTGTTGGACTTCCGACTCATGATATGTATAGATTAATGATCAGTTTGAAAGCTGTTCACAATTAATAATACATTTATTTTGTTAGATTTGAGTAGGAAGATCAAGCGCTAAATTTAAGAAAAAGGACCGCTGTTCAGGTATTTAAAAAAATAAGGTCGTACCCGGATTCGAACCGGGGTTGTCCGGATCAAAACCGAAAGTGATAACCACTACACTATACAACCAATAGCTGATTCTTGGAAAATTACTGCATTTTTTCACATAATGCTAACTAAAATTTTTACACAAGCTATTTAGGTATCAGATGGTTGATATAACCCAATTGAATATGGCGTATTCCCCATTTATTGAAATATATGTCATTATGACATTAATTACGACGTCCCTATTGTCACAATTACGAAGTCATTAGTGGTACTTATAGTTATGATATTTTACTCTATAAATTATATAAAAAATTGAATTTTAATTGTTCTTCAAGAAAAAAATAGACATCAAATAAAAGTTAGCATTTTTCAATTACGCGTATATTAGTTTAATTTAACCTCTATATTAGCATTAAGAGCCTCAAAAATCGCTCAACAAATTTTAGCAGACTTTAATTAGTTTTCAATAATAACTGATGGATTAAGGGATAGCTATTACAATTAACCATAAGTATTATATCCGAAAGTCTATTTCGGATTTAACAGTGTGCCTGATTATCATCAAATCACTAAAGATAGAATATGAATAGTCATTAAAACTTTTAAAGTGTTTAAAAACAGTGGTTAAAACTCGTGATTTTAACGTTTATTATTCAAAGTTTATTCTTTTCAAATATAATTGAAGTACGCTCAGCGAAAATACGTAATGAACCCCATTAAAAGTTTCTGCTTAGTAGGTTTTCCCTTTTCACGCAAACACCTTCCAGATTGGGCGAAATTGATAAGCTATATTTCCTCCTCGAATGTACTAAGTTCTTCGACTTAACCAGCATTTAGTTTTTTTCAACTAGCAATAAACTGGAAACATCAGATTTAAAACGCTACAAACTACCTTGGCTAGAAACTACGCTAATCTATCATGTCTGAAAAGAGAACGAGGTCACGGTTTGGTTGTCACAGATGCAAAAGTCTCAAGATCAAATGTGATGAACAGAAACCATCGTGTTCTTTGTGTCAAAAAACAGATTCAGTCTGTGACTACTCAATCAAGCTGACATGGGGTGGTCGTCCTTTCAAAAAGCAAAAGCCAAACAACCTTGCTTTTGGAACAGTTTTTTCTTATCAGCAGAAATATAACAGTTCAGACCACGAAGCAAAGACTAATTCAAAATTCCAATTTATTTCAGCTGATAGTACTGAACTAATTACGAAAAAGAAGAAAAAGATTACTAAAAATATCAAAGATAAGTCACAGCAGGAGCCAATACCATCTGTTACTGCACGTGAATTTGAAAATGTTGAACCATATAGACAAAAAGCTGATGACTCCAGCAAGCTGATTCCATTTGAAAAAGAGAATGGAAACACTTCAAAAAAATCAAACTCGACCGAGATCATAAAACCAAACCCGTTAGATAGTTTCACATTTGGCAGTAATGATGATTTCCTATCATTGGAGGAGCCAAATTCGATACCTGGCTCAATACTAACTCCAGCAATGAATCAGTTTTATCAATTCAGCCAGAACATTGAGCACGAACCACAAAGAGATAACGAAATATTGAAAGCCTTTGAAAACATTAAAACCTCCAATTTGTCGGTTAAAATGTTTGTTAATGATATTGTGATTCCTGATTTATCATTAAGTTTAATCGATAGACCTGATAATAGAAATATAACTAATGATTTTGACTCGAAATTCTCAAAATACAATATGTCGTCTTCAAATCTATCCACGTCAAGGTCACATAATTCAGAAAGTCCACCGGATGAGACGCTCTTTTTTTCAGAAAATTTCATGACAAACCCAACAGATCTTTCAACAGTAGCATCATTTGATATCATGGACACTCGACTAACAGAGTTTGATTCGATTCCCCTTTCAATTCCACCACTTCCCGATCTTTTGCTACACAATTTTTACTATAGAAAGCATTATTATTCTTACATTGAGGTTTTTTCCAAGATTTTATACCCAGCTCCTTCGCAAACATATACTGACAATCCATTCACTCGTATCCTACCTAAAATGTCACTATCGTCAGGAACAGATGGTTTACTATCGCTCTTAATTGCTTCGAGTATTAATCATAGCTATAAATTGAATGGTGAACAATATCCACACGAAGCCATTAAAGATTTGACAAACAGAGCATTGAATGACTTATATAATCGTTTAACTGACCCAGCCGAAGAGAATTCTGATTATACTTTAGCCCTGGTTTTGTTACTGGGTTGTTATGAATTAATTACGGCTGGTAAAACTCCTGCCAATGGCTGGAAAGCACATTACCATGGGGCAAAGAAGATTCTTTTTTCGAGAGGTTACTTGAAAACTAATGAAACTAAGGTTCAAAAGTCCATTGAGGAGAAAGAATTGGGATGGAATAAACCTTATGCTAAAGTTATTGAGTTACCAATGGGAAAAGAGCTAGATGTACATTTCTTTTTTACTAGATGGTTTGCTTACCTAGATGTTGTTGGGTCGTTGGCTTCAAGCGCCGCAGTATACAAAAGAGCACCCTCAAAAGGTGCATTCATTTCGGATGAAATAGTCATTTGGAAAAGTCCTTCATTAATGGAAACGGATCGTGAACAAATGAAAGACATAGATCCTTTTATGGGTTTTGATTTGAGACTGTTGGAGTATTTTAGCGAAATTATTAACATTTCCAGAGAATGTGCCTTGTCCGAAGCTTCATCCGTTAATAATCCATCTATCAGTTATAGTCTTGATGTATCAATGATCCAAAGAGTATTAGAACTGAAGGAAAACATGCAAAAATATTTAACACAAACTGAACTAGAAAGAGATGTAATATTACAAAAATTACGCTTGGATCCGAATGTTAAACCATCTTCAATCAAAGATTATGAAGTTCTTAGAGGAACAAATAAAGCATTTGCATTTGCAGGAATCTTACAAATTTACAGAAGAATACTGAAATTTGCAAAAGAATCAGTCATTGTTCAATCGCTCATCAGTGAAATAACAGAACTGATCTCTGAAAAGATTCCCGATAACGCTCCTGCTGCTTATTGTACATTATTTTCATTATTGAGTTCAGGCTGTGACTCAATTACAAAAGAACATCAGGAGTTTTATGTTAACAGATTTTCAACACTTTTGAAGAATGGGTTAAGCACAGCTAGAGTAGCCACAGATATAATGACTGAGTGTTGGAAATCTGATAAATACTGGGCGGAGATTTTGAGCGAAAAAGATATCGACGTTGTTTTTGTGTAATCAGAGAGATAAACTAAAACTGAAACTGAACGTGGAGTTCGTATATTATTTCTATGCAGTAGTATTATGATTATCATTACTTATTACTTTCGCTTAAAAAATCATCTTGTAAGAGTTTTTTAGCATCTGGTCTGTCTTTTGGGTCCCAACATAAAGCTGATTGTAAAAAATTACTAAATTTTATATCTCTTAAACCACCTAATCTTTTGATAAAACTTTGATTCTTCATTGGAAGCTCCAAACTAACACCTCTGTAATTTCCCAACCTATCAAATTTCATAAATAGCATCGAACTTTTATCAATAAAGATTCCATCAGTTCCACAATCTTTAGTCTTATTGACGCTTCCTTTTGAGAAAATTTCACTCCTTAAATCTAAAATTGTCTTAGAGCTAGGTAGTCCAATCAATTTCACAACATATTTGAATAGTTGAAATTCATCCCTTGCTTGAAACATAGGCACACCCGTATGTATTTCATATATTAGTGTTATGAATGACCATATATCAATCTGTGTGCCATATCTTCCACCAAGTAAGACTTCTGGGGCCCTATAAAATCTTGATTGAATATACGGGAAGCTTAAGTCATTCGAATAACAACTGGAACCAAAATCAATTATTTTCAATTGCAGGGAAGTGGTATTCACGAGCATTATGTTTTCAGGCTTTAAGTCTGCATGTATGATATTGTGGGAGTGAATAAATTCTAAGCCTTCGAGAATCTGTTTTGACCAAGTCTGCAATATAGGTATTTGAAAACCCTTAAAATTGGTTGATTCCAGTACTTGTAGAAGATTTAACGATAAAAGCTCAGTGGTGATGCAAATATGGGATCTAAAATTGAAATGATCGATGTATTTCAGTATTCTGGTTTCATCAGATGACGTATCTTTATTGTCTATGTGGTTAGATTGTAGGATTTTCAAGATTTTGATTTCATTAATGGATTGCAATGACCAATCGATGTCATTCTTCATGATCTTAACACCAAAGATTTTGTTCAGTTTATGATCATAGCATCTCAAAACATTTCCAAACATCCCATTCCCTAAACTATTCAAAACTTCAAACCTATAGTTTATATGATCAGATTTTGATATCAGTAAGTTCTTATGCTCATCATCAAACCCAAAATTCCGTGAAAAGTTTGAAGAGTCATGTTTCTTTCGCTTTTTAGAAAAATTTGAACCCAAATAATAAATCTCTTTATTTTTCACAATCTCCATTTTCTCGTATGAGCTCAACAGTTCTCCGTAAAGCTCAATGATCTCATTTGGTACCTTTGGTGGAAAAACTGCATCTTCGACATGAGGTATTGGAGGATTGTTGTATTCTTCGATTAGTGCGGATGTTGATGCATGCGTTGCGAGACATTGTTGTAATTCTTCCAAGCTATTGATCTTGCCTTCTTTTCTTTTAGTGCTTGTTGGGGTAACAGGTGATGTGGCTGATCTAGGAACCGATGATTTTCTTCTTATTATTACGGGCCTTAGAACAGGCGCTTGATGATGTTTTTGATTTATATTCATGTCTTTAAGGTTTGTGTTGACCGTGATGGATTTGGGTATTGCTCTTTTCTTAGGAATTTCCAATTTTGAAGATCGCGTGTGTTCTTCTCTGATTGCTGGCGTTGAATTGATCTTTGTCTGCAAATTGACCATCGAAGCCTCATGTTTTAACCTTGAGCTTTTGGTGGTTCTTGTTCTGACATTATTTGACTGTAAATCAGATACAATTCTCTTTGTGGATGATGTTGTGGTAGCTTCAGGTTGAGGGCGTTGGGTTGAGGAGTGGTTTCTCATGGTTGGAGTAGAGGAAGAAACACCCCTAGGTTTTGGAGAGTTGGTATTGGCCTTCAGATTAGATGCGGTTGTAGACCTGGTTAATCTTGTCAACAAAGGTGAGTCGTCATTATGTGTAGCAGTCCTTTTCTTTGCAGTTGTATTCGATATACTCCTCTTTGAAGGAGATTCTCTGGGTATAGATCTGGTGGGAATTCTATTGTATTTTGAATTACTATTGGATTTAATGGAGGAAGGCAATGATAGTGATGGAGGGCTCCGCCCATCATCTATTTTTGTCATTCTTGACTTCAGGAGCATTGAGGATGAACTTTTTAGGGTCATTGGACTTGAAATTGACCTTTGATTATTTTTGTTGTTATTTAACGATGTCATATCCACATTCCGAGTAAAGCTCGAAAATGTCGATTTATTTATAAAAGTGTGAGAATCCGGGGATGTTTGTGATTTAGGGTTTGATTCTGGCTTTCTAGATCTGTTATTTGTTGATAGTATTGCCAATGGAGAATCCAAAGTTAAATCTGCTAATTTGTTTGACAGTTTTGTTAGTGTTGATGGAGGTGTTTTAGTAATAGGAGATGTGATTCTTTTGGAAGGAGTGATGTTAGTGGATTTATGTGTGTGGCATTCAGGTAAATTGATTTTGTTTACGATTGGAGATAAGCCTTTACTTATAGGGAGGTCATCGGACGATGATTGGATGATTGGAGATGATGTTATTCTTGGAATGAATGATTTCTTAGTTTGACCATTTATGATTGAGATTTCATCCAGTTGTTGAATTGAAATGGCTCTCGATGACTTTGAGGACTTTATGGGTATCCGCGAGTGGGATTGAGCAGCCAGCTTTGCATATTTTAGCTGGAGAGTGCTCGGCGAGGGTTTCAATTCCCTATGTATAGACGTAGACATTACTCATAAATAGTGGAACACGATCTTGTTAAGAGAGATTCAATGTAAAATAGAAGGGACAACAAACAACACTGGCTGGGCAACCAAAAGACAAAAAAAAAAAAAAAAGTAGGAATCACCTAAACGAATGAAAAATGAAGTATGATTATTACAATAGACAATAATACAGAGAGCACAATAACACAGATAGCCTGCTAAAAAGTTTTTTTTTTTTGACTTGATTGAACAATCTTTGGGTTGTTTTCTCGACTGTTTTGATTTGGAACTGTTAAGGGAAACATCAACAAAAAAAAAAAAAAAATCGAACGAAAAGAAAACAAAAGAGTTTTCTTAAGCTTTTAAGGATTACAAAGGGATAGTGAAGGTAACAGCAATGGCTTACGAAAACGATTCTGGAAATGGAGAACAATTGCTCAATACAAGAGACTATCTGCTTCTTTCCCAGCTTTTAGAACAGGAATACGGCACGTCGTTGGACTACGAAGAAGTGCTTTCCAACGAGGACAAGCTAGAAGAGCTATACACTAAATTCATCACGCACGCTGTCTATAGACTCTCTCACAACGAGCTCAACGGGTTCAACGATTCCAACAACACTGCACCATTGTCGCTTGCTCAGTTCACCTCAGCCATTGCTAACGAACTCGCCCAAAGGCCAATTCTTGACAACTGCGAGCGTTTCTACTCCCAGCGTATCGGTGAGTTACATCATAGTTTGAGTGGCATTACCGCAAAATTCGCGGAAGAGAGGCACAAAAAAGAAGCCGCGGCTTAATGAAATCCCCCACAGCGCTTTGATTTCAGTGTTGTTTTCTCTTGTTTTCTCTTATAAAGGTGAGAGAAACTGGCACATTTGATTCAATTTTTATTTGATTTGCTTCTGATTCTGCAAGTCCTTCACCAGTACCATGTCACTAGCTTTGAAACAGCCTACGAAGCACTTGAAATACCAGCCGCTGCTGCAGTGGTACGCCTCTCACAAATCCATCATCCTTAAAACGTCCTACCTTATATTGCTCTTTGCCAGCTTCAACTCTTCTGGCTCTGCAAGGAAGAATAACGGTAAAGCTCGCAATGAGAAGAGCGAGGTCCAGAAAGTTAAAGATTCAACGAAGTTCAAGTTGAACAAGAACACTGTTATCAACGTGTTCAAAGCCATCGTTCCTACCTGGAAGTCGTCGGTGCCGTTATATTTCTTATTCCAATTATTGTTGTTGATCACAAGAGCGCTGTTAACACTAAAAGTCGCCTCTTTGGATGGTTTGTTGGTGAATTCCCTAATCAAGAAAAACACTTCAAAATTCTTAGCATTGTTAGCACAGTGGATGTTCTTAGGCATTCCTGCTTCTTTAACAAATTCTTTGTTAGATTTTACCACAAATCAATTATCTTTAAGTATCAACAAGAATATCACCTCTGACCTCATGGAAACTTATTTACCATCTGATAATCCAAATCATGGCTCTCATGAAATAGCTACCAAAAAAAACCCTAATTACTATACGTTGAACCATATGCCAAATAGCGATATTGATGATCCAAATCAAAGGATCACTACAGATGTGAATAATCTATCATCCTCGATTGCGAGCTTACCAAACCATGTACTGAAACCTTCATTGGATTTGATTTTATGCTCTTTTGAATTAGCAAAAACTGGGTCTGCTGAAGGAACACTTTTATTAGGAATAGTTGCCCATACAACTTCGTTATTTTTGAGAATTATGTCACCTAATTTCACTAAATTAGCAATCGAAAGATCAAGGTTGGAAGGTATTCTAAGAGTTGTGCACTCCAAAATACACTTGTTCAGTGAAGAAATTGCAGTTTTAAGAGGTCATGAAAGAGAACTAGATATTGTTGATAAATCTTATTACGAGTTGGAGAAATTTGTCAATTATGAGATTAGAAGTAGAGCAATATATGACATAGCAACTGATTTTATCGTTAAATATACTTGGGGTGCTGCCGGTTTGGTTCTATGTGCTACACCAATCTTAATCAACAAGTTTAATAATATTGTTGATGAAAACAGTTCAGCTACATTTATCACAAACCGTCGTTTGTTACTATCCGCCTCATCATCTCTAGGAATGTTGATACAATCAAGAAAGGAAATTCAACAAGTTATTGGTTACGTTAAGAGAATTTCGGAATTTAAAAAGGCATTACTAAACATTGATAAGACAACAATTGAATCAAATGGTACGATCAAATATGATGACAATGTTATTGAATTTAATAGGATTCCATTGGTCACCCCTGCAAATATTACTTTGGCCAAGGAATTAACATTTAAGATCAAACATGGGGATCATTTATTGATTATTGGACCAAATGGATGTGGTAAATCATCATTATTCAGAATCCTTGGTGGATTATGGCCAGTTATTTCTGGGGAATTGACTTTACCTCATTTTGAAAATGTTTATTATTTACCACAACGTGCCTATTTGTTCAAGTCTTCCTTGAAAGCTCAATTGATTTACCCAAATACAATTTGTAAATATAATACAAATGATGAATTATACAAGATTTTGAAAGTTTTAGACTTGGAGTTTTTGATTAATGAAAACATCACATTAGAATTATACAAAAATCCGATGTTGGAAGTAAGTGACATTGATCCTCTTGAAACAGTTAGAAATTGGCCTGAAGAATTGTCAATTGGTGTTCAACAGAGATTGGCAATGGCAAGGTTATACTATCATAGACCAAAATTTGCAGTTTTGGACGAATGTACATCTGCTGTTTCTCCACAGATGGAGCAGCTGATGTATTCGTATGCCCAATCACTAGGTGTTTCTATTCTTAGTGTTGCTCATAGATCTTCATTATGGCATTTTCATAATTATTATTTGAAGTTTGATGGTAAAGGTGGATATTTTTTTGACAAATTAGATGCTGAAAAGAGATTGTCATGGGAGAATGAATTGATGGCATTGAATAAATTTTTAAGAGATGTTCCTTTGCTAGAAGCAAGACTGAAAGATTTAAAGATTGTACAAGAATCTCAAGTATTCAAAAGAAGTCAATCACAATTGGCAATTAAAGCTGTTTGATTGTGTCTATTATTTCATACTCTTACGCAATACTTCTAATTGCTTGAAACGGTTTATTCACATATTGTTTTTTATGATGGTTATGTTTATGTTTATGTTTATGTTTATGCTTATGTTTATGTTTATATTTATATTTATGCTGATGAACTTACTGATCAGTTGAGATTGTAGTTTGAGTTTATTGTATGGTGTCCGGATGTTGACTATGCCCTAACTAGAGAAAGTGTTCCGCGAAATTGTTCTGTGGAAAAAATTCAAATCTTGGACAAAAAAATTCTTCAACAAAATTTTCTCTTCTTTTCTTCACTTCTTTAAATTTCTAGATCTTTAAAAAGATGCATCCAGTCGCAAATAGACCTTAACAATGACTGTTAATGTTTATTTGTTTGTTACTGGATCTTTTATCTCAAGAGAGATGTATGTCCCTTTGTTTTTTTTTTTTATAAAAAGAATTGAAAATATCTTCTCGGATGGTTTTTACAGTGATGATATAAATTTTTTTGCATAGTTCAACTGAATTTCATGAAGAAAAACCTAGCCATCGTCTTTCGCTCCTATCTGATGTTTCAACCATCTTTGATGATATTTTAGTTCACTGTTTTATGAAGTGAAATTTTGTACTAACAAAATCCAGTCATGGTTTATTAGTATCCATAAATATTGTTTTACAATTCTTTGTTGTTTATGCAAGATTTGCTTGTTTATCTATATAGTAATTAACAAACCATTCTTTTTATTCAGGTTTCAAAGCGTACATTCTAACAGGGAATAACTCCTTAGGTAATCCTCTTTGTAGTTCTGAAGCAATCAATTTCAACCCAGCTTGTTTGAATAGTTTCAAAAAGCTTTCATTTGCTCTAGTGACCGAGCTGTCGGTATCATCAAACACATCTTCACCAGTTGAATTGTTCTCTTTAACGACAATAGTACCGTTTTCTTGCAATCCTTCTTTACACCTTTCCAAGAATTCAACAAACTCAACATCTGGCAAATGACCCACACACCATTGACACCAAATCAACCAATATTTCCCCTTTTCAGGCGTCCAATCCTGCATACCTATTTCGTATATCGTACCAATCTTACCTTCATCTTTCAAAGCTTTCAATTCGTTCTCCATTTGTTGAACAAATGGCTTAACTGGCTCAACCAAGTCAATAGTGTCACTTACTTTATGAAGCATGTCTCTTGTCACTCTTCCTATACCAGCCCCGATATCCACACTGTATCGTATTGAATCCTTTGTAGCTGGTTGCATTCTGGTTTTCAGCTTACGTAAGAAAGTTAGGGAACCCACTGCATCAGCTTTTGGCACAGAGGTTGTTTCACCATATCCACCAAGAACACCATCAACTGTAGCTGGGATGGATGTCCAGTAGTCGATGGCATCATCGTAGTTTATTAGAGAGTCTGGTTGTTGCTGGAGCTGCTGCTGCTGTTCACTTTCGGTATCAGACATGCCCTCCCGAGTTTAATGGTCCAGTCGCTTTCAAGTTGGAAGTTGAAATAATATCAATCTTTGGCTTATTTCTTTGTTGATGTTCAAAAAATTTGTATGGAGGAAAATCACGTGACTTATTTTTTTCTTAATGACTAAGCGAGAATTTGGCTGTCCAACTTTTTTGGAAATTTTGAAAAGTCGACGAAATAGAAACTTGGCTGAACGAGCTGATTTTAAGGTCTTTTTGTCTTGCTATTTGCCGCTTTTGAAGAACAAATCAAGGAAATATGAGTGGATGTATGTGTTTGCCCCTAGGTGTCTCTTATGTGATCCTAATCGTATTCTTTTCACTCAGGAGAAGTTTGACTAACTCTTTCTATAGTTCGCCTTGTTGATTTAGCTAAACCCTTCATACCACTGCTACCAGAGATTGAGCTCCCATATGAGAACTTATCTTTCGATGATAAGGTTGTTTACACAATCGGTACTGCCATTTTGTATTTAGTTGCACAATTGCCGGTTTATGGCACTTCCAATTTGTCAAATGACCCTATCTATTGGTTACGTCCCCTATTTGGGGCTGAACAAGGCACTCTATTAGAATTTGGTTTGTTTCCAATTGTTGCTTCTGGTTTAATTTTTCAACTATTAGTTGGTTTGAAAGTTATCAAAGTCAATTTGAATGTTAAAAGTGATAGAGAATTATTCCAAACTTTACAGAAATTGTTCTCAGTTTTCCAATATTTCTTATTAACCAACTTGTTCATCTTCACTGGTTATTTTGGTTATAACTTGAGCGTTTGGAGCATTGTTTGGATAAACGTTCAAATAGTTGGTACCGGGTTTGTTTTCACTTTGATTTCTGAGATTGTTGATAAGGGTTATGGTTTCGGTTCTGGTGCATTGACTTTCATCACAGTCAACATTTCCGCTAACTTCGTTGGTGATGTTGTGGGATTGAACTCAGTCAAGACAACTAGAGGCTGGGAAAGAAAAGGTGCTTTGGTCAACTTGGTTACCAGCATTCGCTCAAAACCATTTAAAAATGCGATCTTAGAAGCTTTTACTAGAAGTCATTTACCAAATTTGACTCAAGTTTATGTTGCTTTTATTAGTTTCTTTGCTGCCACTTATCTACAAAACTTTAGAATCGAATTACCAATCAGATCCAATAGAGTTAGACAAGCAAGTACCATTTATCCAATAAAATTGTTATACACTGGTGCTTTACCATTGTTGTTTTCATACGTTGTTTTGTTTTACTTGAACATTATTGGTTACGCTGTTGTCAACTTAATCTTTAAAAATGATCCAAATCAAATCGTTGTTAAAATCTTGGGCCATTATGTTTCTACTGGGTTTACCTCAAGTTTTGTCATTGAATCACCATCAATTTTGTACTATCTAACGCCATCTAACTCTTTGTGTCAATCAGTGACCTCCCCAATTAGAACAATTGTGTTTGCTTCTGTCCTAGTTGCTACATCTGCATCATTTGCCAACAACTGGTCATTAATATCAGGTTCAGCTCCAAAAGACATTGCTAATACGTTCAAAGAACAAGGAATCTCCTTATCAGGTCGTAGAGACACATCGATATCTAAAGAATTACAAAGGGTCATTCCAGTTGCTGCTGTTTCTGGTGCTGTTTCTTTAGCGTTATTAGCTGAAGTTGGTGAAATCTTTGGTACCAGTGGTAGAAGTGCAGCTATTATTGCAGCCATCAGTATTGCTTTCAGTTTCTTAGAAATTATTGGAACTGAGTACCAACAAAGTGGCTCTCAAAACTTTGGTCAGATCTTAAATGCATTTCAGTAAAGGGAGTGATGCAGACGTAGGAAGAGGATAGAATGAAAGAAAAGATACTAAAAAAAATACAGCAGAGGTGATAAAAAGACAAGGGGAGGTGAAGGAGGTAGAAATGGGAAGGATGGTGCCAACAACTGATCAACCAACGATCTCATTTAATCACATACGTTTAGTCTCATTAACTGGGTGATATCTTGGATATTCATCAGTTTCTGGAAAATTTTGTTTTAAAAGAGAGGCATTTCCAAGAAACACATTTGTAAATTTAATATTATTTTTAAAGTGTTCTAATTCGTTAATAAAAATCTTTAGTGAAAGACATGTTTTTTTCTTGTAGCTGTTTATTATACTTTGATCGACAGTTTCGCGAAGTTTTGATGATCATTATTAAATACATCTCATGGAGACAATTCGATCTGCTTTTTGATTCACTCACGATGATCATGAGTTTGTTAGCTCTAAGATGAAACTAATTCTCTCTCATATTTCATAACCACAAAATACTGATTTTTTTTTGGTTGCTCAAAAGAGGATGCTTGAGAATATTTCACCTTCAAGCCAACCTTGAAGGATTGAATAGTACGTTAAAATTTCATTAAAGACGCTGCATAAATCAATGATTTTCATAAGGCGTTCGAGAAGAACAATTGGAATGTGACAATGGAAGAAAATCTGAGAGAGATAATTAACAATCATCATTGACTGATGCGCAACAGATGGCGTAGCAAGAAAAGTATAAAGCTAAGGCAAATTAATCAATTGTCGTCATTCTTTAAATGTATTCGATTAACAAGGTGAAAGAAAGATTACCAAGAAATGAGATTTTTACAACTTTTGAGTTACGCTATTTTGGCGACAGTTGCTACTGCTGGTGGCCATCATAAACCGAAGAAGGCAAAAACTACGGCTATTGAATCAACTTCAAGCACACCTGAGTTAAGCTCAAGCACCATTGAGTCTGATAGCACTGTTACATCAACTACTAGTGTCACCTCTTATAGTAGTTCTACAAAGAAGTTCAAATCGTCTTACTCTTCTACAGAAGATTGTTCTGAACCAAGTTCAACCGAAGAGGAGACCACTACGATCACAATCACCACGGATATTACACTGACCTTATCTAGTTCATCTGAAGAAGATTCTACGTCTACTACTACTATTACAAAAACTATTACATCATCTTTACCATCCTCATCTGAAGAAGAATCCACATCTACTATCACTACTACAGAAACTATTACATCATCTTTACCATCCTCATGCGAAGAAGAATCCACATCTACTATCACTACTACAGAAATCACCACTTCCTCTTTACCATCCTCATCTGAAGAAGAATCCACATCTACTATCACCACTACAGAAACTATTACATCATCTTTACCATCCTCATCTGAAGAAGAGTCCACATCTACTATCACTACTACAAAAATCACCACTTCCTCTTTACCATCCTCATCTGAAGAAGAATCCACATCTACTATCACCACTACAGAAACTATTACATCATCTTTACCATCCTCATCTGAAGAAGAATCCACATCTACTATCACCACTACAAAAATCACCACTTCATCTTTACCATCCTCATCTGAAGAAGAGTCCACATCTACTATCACCACTACAAAAATCACCACTTCATCTTTACCATCATCATCTGAAGAAGAATCCACATCTACTATCACTACTACAAAAATCACCACTTCCTCTTTACCATCCTCATCTGAAGAAGAGTCCACATCTACTATCACCACTACAAAAATCACCACTTCATCTTTACCATCCTCATCCGAAGAAGAGTCCACATCTACTATCACTACTACAAAAATCACCACTTCATCTTTACCATCATCATCTGAAAAGGAGACATCTTCTACGGAAGAGTTAACTTCTACCACTACCTTTGAAACTGAATCTACTATAACAGTCACTTTGACCTCGTGTACTGAAAATGGTGGTGAAACTGGTTGTACTGCAGAGACCTCAACCTTAACTTCAACATTACAATCTACTTCGGCTAGCTTGGAATCTACTTTTAAATCAACAGCAGAAAAAACTTCTACAGTTCCATATTTTACAAATAGTACCACCACTACTGAGGAAGAATCGACAGTCGTTGTTACCTCAACATCCTCAAATACTTTAGCCATCACTTCTACTTCCGAAGAAACTTCAACTGAATTTATCACTCGTGACATAATCTCAACTCTTTCAAGAGTCACATCTGGGGGACATTCCTTTGAGGAGACAAGTACCATTGGAAACTTCACTGGAAATTTCACTGCTCCAGTAATTTCAACTATTGAAGGCGGTGCTGGTTTGGTCCAATCAACTGGATATATATTCACCGTTTTCATGGCAATTACTGGGGTTCTCTTCATTTGATATGAATGAAATCTTATGTTATTTTTTGTCATAATCGCTTGAAATACCTATGAACTTCACAGGTGTATTTTTTTATTTTCTATTTTCTATTTTCAATTTACTTTAAATGCTACTAGCTGTGATAATTTCGTTGCCGCTAATGCCACAACTATATTCTTCCCTTAATAATTTTTGATTTCAGGGTTTGAATGTTTTTTAATATATTACCTTAGCCATGGTACGAAAAACAATAAAGTACCATTGTATTATTTTTGATCAAGAATCATCTAATTATTAATATTATACTTTTATAAAATGTGCGTTTTTTTTGTTCTTAGTTACGTATTAATGTTATTTGCTCAATACCTTGCAGCAAACTATTTCCAGTTAATTTTGATTTAAGATTGGACAAAACCCTCTTCCCATCAAGAGTATTTGGACCATATACCAACTCTGCCTCAATAATTTTTGGAGTTTTCGATTCAAATAATAAGATCTCATCAAGATTAAGTTTGATCTTAGCTTTATATTTTTCAGTTTTGTTAAACTCTAATAAATCAACCTTAACTCCATCATTAATATTAATCCGATTAGGATAAACTAGCCCTAGATAATATAAATCCTTGTTCACTGAATTCAAAGAGCTCCATAATCTTCTCAAATCACACAGAAGACTGATTAACTCCATATTAGAGTTCTTGTTCAGGTATCTTTGTAAATATTGTTTTGTTAACTCAGGTAAACTGGAAGGCAGTACTATCTCTCGTTTGGAAAGGTCATTCAAATCAAGTTCAACTTTGATTTGGGATTCTATCAGCGTTAGTTTGAGTTTCTTATCAGTTAGTTTGTCAAACTGTAACCCTGTTAGCAATTGTTGTTTTGAAAAGGTTTCTAGTAACTTGTTCAACCTTGATGTTGGTTCTTGGCTATTTCTTTCAATGTATACTGTTTTTTCTTGTATATCTCGTTCAATTCCAGTTGTATCGATTATTTTTGAGGTGATTTCCTGAACCTCATTTTCCAATAACGATAGATGTCTTTCTTGTTCTGTGACAAATTCCAATTCATCTAAAATCTCTTGCTTCAATAATATCAGTTGATCAGCCTCTTCAGATTCAACTGCACTTTTCTTAGAAGCAGCAGTCTCAAGCGCATGTGTTAATTCTCCATTGCGTTTTGTCAAATCCTCTTCAACTTTAGTAAGTTGATCCAATGAAGAAGTTAATATTCTAAAATCAGATTCCAAGGCTTCAGAATTTGCATTCAATCTGACTAGAAGTTCATCTAAAAGTTTATCACGCCATGAGTACCATGCCTTTTCGGCTTCTTTATCTGAAAATGTTTTCATCAAAAGCAGACGGTCACTCATTTTCTTTTGTTGTTGTATGCTTTTTGTTTCATAATAGTCACGAACCAATTGAGGGTTCTCTTCTGCAAATTCAAGATCTAAATTATCAAACAACTGCTTCAAATCCGTCATATTTTTCTGTAATTCCTCACAGCTGAAACTATAAAGCTCTAACCAAGGTATTTGTGCATTCTTAGCAATCGTATAGTCCAATGGTTCGACACTACACCCATCTTTCAATGCACCAATCTCAACTGTGAAGTCTTCGTTTATGTTCAAGTCATCAAAGAATTCGATTGAAAGGTCATTCAAAAACTTCTTCAATGTTACTGGGCGGTATTCAGCCTCGATATTATCTTCATCCTGCTCATGTGACGGTGCCAGTGGTACTTTTTCAACTAAAGATCCCAGTTCTAGATTGCCTGATGTAATAATAGATTTTCTGTTATTATTCTTGGTAACCCTGAGAGGTGTAAACGTTGATTTTAGTTCATCCTGGGAGCTAATTTGAGATGTCAAAATGGAACTTGCAGATTCGAAAGGGATAATCTGAGGCACCTGTTTTCTTGGAGAGCTTCTTCTCCTTTTTCTTGGTGTGAGTGAGTTGATTTTCTCTCTAAGATCGTTGGTTGAAGAATCTGATTTTGAAAGACTTTTTCTTTTGGAAGATATCGGAGAGCCAGTCTCTGAAGTATGCGATCTATTTGCTTTCAGTGGTGTGACTGTTTTATCTATTGATTTCATTGGAGTTGTTTGTGAGTGGTTAGCTTCGGTTGCGTATAACATTGTCTCATCCATGGTAATCTCTTTCATCGATTTTGTAAGGTTATCTTCTTCATTAGTAGAATCTAGTTGTTTGATGGTACTTAACAACTTAGTTTGATCCATTGTTACGTCATCGCTCGTTTCTCTGATTTCTCTATTCCGTAACGTATTTTGCAGGGTAATCTTATCAGTAGTTCCTTCTGCAAGTGTAGTTAGCTCCATAGTATCATTGGAGATATCTGTAGTCTCACCAATATTCTGTGATAGTGGTTGTGTTGGAATGAGATTTTGTGAACTGGGAAAAGGTTGAGTGAGATCCATTTCAGCTTCAGTTTGCTCTAGATCCTCCTCATCACCTTCTTCTTCATCATCAAACAGTGACTTAATGGATCCAAATGGTCTTTGTGAGGATTCAATTTTTTGTGAGTATTGAGGTTGGGATGAGAATGGTGGTTCAGTAGTGGTCGGTTGATGAACTTGTTGAATTTCACCTAAAGGTTTCGTTAAGTCCATTGTAGTATTTCCATCAGCATCCTCCAAGACCCTTGAAATACTCATATCAATGGTCTCAGTATACTCTTCATTGTCGTCTTGGTGGATTTTAAAGCTCGTACCATTCCTTTTTCCTGGTGATGAATAAACATGAGTATCGTCCTCCATTTCGATATCACTACTGTCATAAAGGATTTCTTCAACATCGTCCTCAACTTGATCGCTAGATTGACTAGCTTGAGATGATATTATTGTATCTAGACCAGACGAAGGAACAACGGCAATTGTTTCTCTTCTTCTTGGTTGTGGTACTTCAGGAGTTGGAGCTTGAAGAACAAGGTCTATCTTATGTAGCGTAACTTCAGGAGCGAATGACACTCTTCTTCTATAACTTTTCTTTCCTAAAGCAGAGATATCAGTTTGATGTGAGTCTCTTAGTGGTAGTTGCATTATATGTACGGTATTGTTTTCTTCAGCCTGTGATGGTTTTAAGATACCTTTGGCAAAGGAATCTCTTCTGTTTGGAAGTTTTGTTTTGGAAAAAAAATTGATATTCTCTTTATTAGTTTCCGGTAAAGAGCTTTCATCTTGGTTATCACGTTTTGGCTGATCCATCTTTATTATGATAAGTAGCGTAATTACTGAAAGCTTTTGGCGTAAAGGATTGATGCTTGTTTTGATTAGTTTTTTTGTGGGTCATTTTAAAAAAGTAAACAAACGCTGACTAAGCGAAAGCGTTTTTGTTGTCTCCATGACAACGAACAATGCATATTGGTGTTCGGATGGTTTAAACACTACACTCCAATGTCAGCGATTATTTGAGCCAGAAGGCTTGTATACAGTCACTATGAATCTTTAGATTTGTAAATCTGTTTGATACTGTAGCAATCAATGGCTAAGACTGACTGGAAGGAGTAGCTTTATATAGTCTTCTTAGTTTGTTCTTCTCAGTTTTGCCTTTATTATCATATTTATGTGCCTCTTACCATTTTATTACAATTTTTTCTACCAGCATATTGAAGTGATGAGATTGGGAAAAGTATCTATTCTGGTTGAAGAAGCTAGATTATTCCTGTGTTAACCATGTCCATGCCTCAACTGATACCAGTAGAACACCATGGACCCTCAACTGCTATTAAGTTCTATGACGACAGTCTTCTTTTCGTTGCGTATGGTCCAATGATCAAAGTTTATAACTATAAAACATCAGAGGTTTTAGTCTCAAAAAGAGTTTTGAAGAAGAACAAAATTCACGGTATTGCATTTGACAGAGATGCATTTGTGTTTTATGGTGGTAGATCGCTTAATATTCTTTCGTTGAAGCAGCTTTTAGAGGATGACAATTTGGTGGATAATGAAAAAATGGTTAATGACTGGATTATTGCTGGAGAATTCAGTTACAATGGTTTAGAGATTTTCTTTCTAACTGCTCATAATGTCATATTGAGTGTTGATTCGTATTCTCAAACGCTGCAGTGGGAGAAATCGGTATATGGTGAAAAATCTATCTTATACTCTGGTTCTATTAAAGTTACCTCCAAGCAAGAAGTCTACATCAATGCAGGTACTGTCATGGGAGGTGTCATTATTTGGGATTTATATAAAGAAGAGATTCTTCATAACCTGGTTGATCATGAGGGTTCAATCTTTAACGTTCAAACAAGTCCAAACAATAAATATATTGCAACTTGTTCTGATGATCGTTCCATTAAACTTTGGGACTTCAAAACCGGTAAACTATTATCAACTGCTTGGGGACATACTGCCAGAATTTGGAACTTGAAATTTTATAATAATGATAAAGGACTGGTCAGCGTCTCTGAAGATCTATCTTCCAGAACATGGTCTATTATCGATGATAACCAGTTAGTTCCAAACCAAACGTTTGAGCTACATACTGGTAGACATATTTGGGGATTGGATGTCAATAAAGATGGCACAATTGCTGCTACTGGGGGTAATGATGGTAGAGTAAGATTGGTTGATATTAATCCAAATAAAGTTAAAGATGAAAGCAAGCAGTTTTCTCTGTTTGATATTGTACACTCTTCTGGCTCCGATTATGACGTACAAAAGAACGAGATTGTTAAAGGAATCTGTAAAGTTGAATCTGGCTTAGTTATTATAACATCAAATGGGGGTTTATTCATTTATAAAGATCAAAGATGGAATTATTTAAAATCTGAAACCGAATTTTCTGGATTCGTATTCACGAATGGATTTATTGAAAAAAATATTGTAATATTCACCAATAGTAAAGGTGATAGTTTATTCTTGAAGTTTAACAAAAGTGGTGAAATTATTGGTGAAAAGAGGGTACATGCTGACGTTTCAAAGCTTATCAATGCCCTTGTCTCTATGGATGGAGAGAAGTTATATTTATTAGCTGAATCACCCAACACTAAGGATAAATTGATCCTGTATCATTTTGATGAAAGCTTGAATTTGAATGACACAACATTTTTTGAGAAAAAACCCACTTTTGTTACAACCTGTTTTGAAGTCGTTGGTGATATAGTTTTTATCGGCTACAGGCTAAGTTCTTTAGGAATTTACAAACTTTCAACTTCTGAAGAGATCAAGCTAATTAAGAAACTTTCGATAAGCGATACCATCACGTCCATCAATAGAATTCGGGAGAGCACAAATCACATCATTCTGACAATCACCAATAGGGATGGCTACTATCTTTACATTAAATTCGATAAATCAGAGTTTTTTCATGACTACATCCACACAAACAACACAAGAAAAGGATTCTTAGAGGGATCGTATGAAATTGATAACGAATTGATTATATATGGGTTCAAGTCTAGTCACTTCTATATTTATAATGAGTCAAGAGAATTTGAAATTGCCTATGAAAATTGTGGTGGAGCCCATAGATTGTGGAAATTGTTCTATGATGATGGCATTTTTGAATTTGCTTATGTTAGAGGTGGGATATTGACCATTAGAACAATAAAACCACCTGAGGTTCCATATGTTTTGAGTGAAGGTACACACGGAAGAGAACTCAGAGACATTTCAATAAGAAATACAACTTATAAAGACAACAATGCATTATATATTACTGGTGCTGAGGATACTTTGTTGAAATTGTCATCTGTCGAAATTTCTACTGGTAATGTCAAAAATCATTGGACTATTAGAAAACATACCTCAGGTTTACAGAAAGTGAAATTCTTAAATGAGAACCTTATTGCATCTTCTTCTGCAAGGGAGGAATTTTTCGTTTGGAAAGTTGATGAAGATTTTGAATACCCACTCATTTCATTAATCGGGTCATTACAGCCATCGTCGGATAATCCTGACCTAAGAATCATGGATTTTGATCATTTATTTGTTTACGATGGAGTTGAAAACATAGAAGGTGTTGTTTTAGTCACAGTGTATTCAGACTCAAGTATTAAACTATTCTATTTAGATTTCAAAACGTTGCAGTTCACGCCACTGATATCTGGACATTATAAAACGTGTTGCTTGTTTGGTGTCCAGCTATTAATCCACAATGGAAAAGTTCTCGTTGTAACTGGTGCTACTGATGGGCACTTGGCTGTTTGGGATATTACTAAAGAGGTCCAGTTCAAGATTATAAATGGGAAATTACAAATATGCAAGGATCTGACTTTGCAAAAGCTGCCAGCATTAAAGACTGCTATTAGTGTTCATCAGAACGGTATAAAGAGTTTTGAAACAATCAACAGAGATAATGCATTCCTAGTTGCTACTGGTGGTGATGATAATGGTTTGGCTATCACCGAGTTCATTATTAAAGGCGATAACGTTCTGGGTGAAATCAAGTCATTTGTTGAGAATGCTGCTTCATCGACTATCACATCACTGTCTCTTCTAGAGACCGATAGGCTTTTGGTTGTATCTGTTGATCAAATTGTTAGAGTTTGGGATTTCTCGAAAAAAAAGCTAGAGTTGGTCGACACTCATTATACTACTATTGCTGATACTGGATCATCTGATACTGTCACCGTTGATGGTGAGGAATATGGTTTAGTTGGTGGGGTTGGTCTTTCATTGTGGAAAATTAAATGACTCATAAAGGCATAGTATAGATTAAATTACGCATACAAAACGTTCTGAGTCCCCAATAATTAATGTACATATGTGTTGTTCTATTTAGTGGAATTTATTTACAAGTTGTCATATCACATAACCAGCTGGATTTTTCTAACCTTGACGTTGTTTGTGCTTTCTGTTAGTTTTGCAGTAAACATAAACACGACCTTTTCTTCTAACAACCTAATAAACCATTAGTACTGGATCTTCGAGTAGAGTTTCTTCAGATAATACGTACATAACAGTCAGTGCACATCTTTTTAACAGCTGTTTTGACTTTGAACCCTCTAGTCAGAGCTGGTTGTATGAAACCAAAGGTAGTGCTTATATTTTGTGTAGCAAGTATTCTTGTTGGTTGAATACTACGGGAAAGGGCACTGAAGGAGGAAAATAATGAGTTCATTGTTCAATTTAAGCAGTTTCGAAGTACGAACATCATTGAACTAACCAAAAATTTTCAGCATAGTAAAAAAAAAAAAAACTATCATCACTTTCGTTGAGGCCACATCGTTTGTTTTCGCGAAGCTTTCTATGAAAACTAAAAATTGACTGGCAAGGTAAGGCGACAAAATAAAGTCAGAATAACCACCACAAAGAACATTCCAGAAAAAGGTCTGGGCATCAATCTAATCATAAAGCGAGACTAGAATATTAGGACATAGCATATACGACAAATTAAGGCCCAAGATGGATGGATGGACTGGAGTAAGTAGTTCTAAGTGGTCTCATCTTTAGATCTAATATACTGACAAAGATTCTTTTCCTAGCTTACGCGAATGCCTGTGATAAGGCCCCCAACAGATCCTAAGGCTAACCCGCCTACCGCTACTGCTATTGTGTTTGACGATTTGAGTGATCTTATATGGGTTGGTGATTCTTCCGGTTTCATCGGTTCTTATGCTGATAATGTTCTGGCTCCATACACTAGATTTCCAGCCCATGATAGTAGTGTTCTACAACTTCTTTCCTATTCTAAAGGCGTGATATCAACTGATGGCAGTACCATAAGGCTGACTAATAGAAGAGGTCTTACTGTTTTTAAAGTTGACAACAACCTCCATAAGGATTTACAAAATATTAAAAGGTTTGAATACATATCTCCCAATGAGCTTCTAATTGCAACAAATAAAGCATTGTTAAGGTTTGATATTTCAAAAGTCATTGTTAAACTAAGCATACCATATAACGGTGATGTGATTTTAATTGCTTCAAACAAAAGACATATCGCACTTGGAAAAAGTGATGGATCAATAGATATTTTCGATCCTAGAACGGACGCGTTAGTGACAACATTTCAGTCAAGCACAGGTGTATTATCAGATATGGACTTAAAAGAACATACGCTGGTTGCATGTGGATACAGTCGTCGTCATGGAACTTTCACCCTGGATCCTTTGGTAAACGTATATGATCTACGTGCAATGAAGTCATTATCACCAATACCCTTCCCCGCTGGTGCAGCTTTTGTTAGATTGCATCCGAAGTTATCAAGTGTTGCTGTGATTGCCTCGAAGACCGGTCAGATACAGGTTGTTGATATGTTCAATCCTTCTAGTATCTCATTATATCAAGCTGATGTCGGTCCTGGAATTTTATCGTTTGAGCTCTCCTCTACTGGTGATTATTTGGGAATAGTTGATGCTTATTCAATACTGCATCTATGGGCACACAGTCCGGAACATGCAACCATGTCAGCAAGGGTACCTCTAGAATATCCTTCTGTACCAGAACAGAATCCCAATCCGATTGATATAGATGACGATGAGGTACCGCTAAATATAGTTGGACTTCCATACTACAAGGAGACATTATTATCTGCATGGCCAGCACAAAATATTTTCAGAAGTGCTGGTACTATATCCAAACCTATTGATCCAGTTATTTATCAAACAGCCAAAAATGTCGATGGTCTTTTAATTGCTCCTTATGACAAGGAGAAGTATGGCAGAAAAAATTTAACAAAGAAATATGTTTCAGTCGCCGATGTTGCAGAATCCTCTAAATTTTTAAGCTCCAAAAATACTCATTCACCATCAAAAAGACCAACGGTAAAAGAAGGGGATGAAGGAAGACTGGACTTTATAAATGAACAAGACCCAAATTCGATACCTAATGCTTACAAAAAACTGGAAATTTTATACAGCAAATTTGGTGTTGATGATTTTGACTTTGATGCTTATAACAAATCAAAGTTTTCAGGCTTGGAAACACATGTCGATAATTCATATACCAACTCATTATTACAACTATATAGATTTGTCCCGGAAATATTCTCATTTATGCTGGGAAATTTGGCGGTTGAAAATTTTGAGCCAGACTCTTTGTTACGTGAATTAGGATATTTGTATGATATGCTGTACAAGTCAAATGGTAAAAACTTTAGACCAACAAACTTCCAACTTACACTTTCAAGCTTATCTGAAGCTGAACATTTAGGCTTAGTGGATAGAGAGAATTGTTCAAACTCCAAAAATAACAGTCATAGTGAAATTTCAAGAATACAGCTTTTTAATAGGTTTCTTTTAGATAAAATTGCAAATGACGAGGTCAGAGCAAAGATTCCAATCAATGGTAATATATTCTTTGACAAAATTGTTGCGATTGAAGTTGAGACTAAAACCAGATCCTTGTTTTCTGGAGCATTTCAAAGAAATATTAATATAACCAGAAGCTTAGAAGTTTTTTCCCCATTGACTAATAACCTAAAGCCTATTTTAAAAAATGCGAGTCAACCTTCCATTATCGCTTACATTGAATCATCAATGAATAGAATTGAACAGAAGAGAGTGTTGAACCAAGTCACTGGACAGTTTGAAGTTTTGGAGATAAGTAACGTTGTCACAGCCTTGCCACCAGTTTTATCGATAAATCTTCATCTAAATCCTGATGAAAAGAAGTCAATAAGAAACATCAAAAACTGGTTAAAACCGAAATTCCATGCTGCCAACTCGAAGAATGGATTTGTCTTGACTGAAAATGTTAGATCTTTACAAACGGGAGACTTTTTTAAAGAGTATGAGTTGGTCGGCTATGTTGCTGAAATTTCTGGCGAATCAGACAAAGATAAACACTTGATTACATTTATCAAAATATTCGATGATATATCCAATTCTGCAGAGTGGTATATGTTTAACGACTTTCTTGTTATTCCGATTCCAGAATCTGAAGTTTTCAATCTTTCTTATTGGTGGAAAACTCCAGTGTCGTTAGTATATAGAAACAACAACCCTAATGACTTGAGCTCAAATCAATTTAGCTACAACGCTTGGTCACATGGTCTCAATGATGAGATTCTTTATAGAGATCATTTTGCCAATGGCATCAGAGAATCGAGAAAAATTGAATATGAAATTTTGACAAGAGAAGAAGCACCAACTCCTGGCTCGCTGATTGCTATTGATGCTGAATTTGTTACTTTGGAAGAAGAACAGTTTGAAATCAAAGCTAATGGAACAAGATCGTTGTTGAAACCAAGTCATCAAACTCTTGCTAGAGTCTCAGTTTTACGTGGCGATGATGGACCTAAATTTGGAGTTCCATTTATTGACGATTATGTGGCTGTTAATGAAGAAAGAATCCATGATTACCTGACTTCATACAGTGGTATTACCCCTGGTGATTTAGATCTAACTACAAGTGATAAGTCTTTAGTTACTAGAGAAGTTGCTTATAGAAAGTTATGGTTGTTATTGAACTTAGGCTGTGTTTTCATTGGTCATGGGTTGATTAAGGATTTCAGAACTATCAACATTTCTGTTCCAAAATCTCAAGTTCGTGATACTGCTGTTTTTTTCTATAAAGGTCAAAGAATTTTGTCTTTAAGATTCTTAGCTTATGTTCTTTTGGAAAAGAGGGTTCAAACTGGTAACCATGACTCCATAGAAGATGCTCACACAGCATTATTATTGTACAAGGAATATTTAAAGATGAAAGAGAATGGGAATTTCGAGGAAATTTTGGATTATATCTACAGTGAGGGTCAAGCATTAAAATTCAAACCGCCAGGAGAGGATTAATATATTAAGAATAAATAGAAATATGCTTCATTATTTTTTTTTTGTTCATGATAGTTTTTGTAATTGTTCAGCTTCTTGTAGTCGTATGGCACTCAAGTCAATTCTTTTATTTTCTGGAGAGTTATTTGCTCTATCGACTGCCCTTGTAGTTGGAGCAACAGGTGATCTTAGGCTTGAGTTGTGATATAGCCCATTTAGAGATGATGTCTGCGTTTGAACTGTTGGAGGTCTTTGTTGGTGCTGTTGTTGACGTAGATGATGGTTGTTCAGGTAATCTTGTTGTTGTTTACTTGATGATTCTTCTTCAATCCAAATCTTCGTTAGCTTACTTTGTATTGGTTCATTTTTCAAAGACTTCAGCTTAGTTTCTGTTAACGTATCTAGATGATGTGTTGTAGAAGATAAAGTTTTTTTATTATTTGTGTTAGTTCTTTTCACTGAATCTAATATTGGATTATTGAATCTTCTCAAATTTAAATATTCCCTAGAGACTCTTTCAAATTCTCTTCTTATCTGTGGATTTGTTTGATTTGCACTGTTCAGAGTTCCAAAATCTAAAAGACTATTCTCTCTCTGTAACCATAGTTTTTGCTGAGTTCTGGTTTCAATATTCGAATTATTTGTTCTCAGAAATTGGCTGAAGTTATTAGGAGTCTCAGCAACAGAATTGACATTTGATGATTCTTTTGAACTGTTTTGTGATAATGCAGTTATTTGCGGTGCAGTCGGTTCAACCTTTAAAAATAAGCCAGTCGAGGACTCCTCCTCTGATGAAAGCTTGTTATTACCATTTTGAAACTGTTGATTTATTGTAAAATGCCTTAAAGAGTTAACAGAGCTAGAGTTTGATTTGATATTTGATGAACTTATATGATCATTGGAATGAATGTATTGCAAAGTTTCTGGATGCTTGTTCTGAATATTTATTAATGAATTTTGGAAAGGTTGGTCGCCAAATGCCCTGACAACACCTGTTGACTGTGATAAGATCATGTCTTGGAAATATTGATTGTCTTTCAAACCTTTTTTGGATTCAGGTTTATCAGAGAGTCTTTGTTCCTGTTGAGCTGAAGATTGTGGTGAGTTATGTTGTTCAGACAGCTTTAATTTCTCCGTGATCTTAACCAATTTGTCGCCATCTATCAGGGATCTCTTAGCTGATTGATCATTCGCTTCTATTTTACGAGTACTAGGGCTTCGGAAGTTTGAATCAGAGGAAAAAGAAGAACCAGGTTTTATGGATGTATGGCTAAATTGAGCTGGTGCCTTATAACTCAAAACTTGCTCCAATTTTGGTTGTTCCTCTACCTCTTCATCACTAAAACCATCAACTTCTTCCGTAACTTCATTTTCATGCTCATTGGCTTTACTATCGCTGTCATAATCATTATTGTCGTGTAAATCAATCACCACTTTTCTACTGATGGCATTATGAACCGCTTGATGAGAATTCGACCTTTTCACTGGATGCAAACTTGACAATTTCGTCAAACTCTTGGTTCGCTTTGGCAATCCATCTAAAGATTTTGATCGGTTAAGGTTCGGCCTGGCTGAGGAAGTGGTTAGCTCGTTCAGCTTATTTAAATTCCTACCAATTGAAGCAGATCTGGTGTGGGAGTTCTTTGCAGTGAATTGCCTGTTTTTCATAGTATTTTCTTAATTTTTAAAAAAGAGCCTAGCAATTTTATATATTATGTTATTACTTAGATGCTTCAAAATGCAGGAGAAACTCAGGGTTGTCCTATTCCAATCTCTTTCAAGTTATAACTGACTATAAAATAAGCTTGAGTTAAGTTTCTTTTTTCCCTAATTTATTTTTGACATCAAAATTTCGCGGAACTATTCAGCTTTGGGGGTAATTTTTTGTTAAAAAGAACAACAAGATGTGGAATTAAAAGCAACAATATTGGCCGTGAAAACATCAACTTCATTGTTCAATTGGTGATCTTTTATTTAGCAACTAACTAGAAGCTGTCAGATTCAGTCCATATAACTTTTATTTTTTTTTTGCTGAAGGAAAATGAACCTTTTTGACGTTGCTGACATTTATCTGAACAGAATCGTGGGCAAGAATGATAAAAATATCGTTCAGACAAGTATATTGCCAACCTCAAGAATAAAAGTGCTCTTGCTAGATACAAAAACTACATCAATCATATCATTGAACTCTACACAATCAGAGTTGTTACAGAACGACATTTTTTTGATTAGCAGATTAGACAACGCTTCAAGAGATAAGTTGAGGCATTTGAAATGTTTGGTTTATATTCAACCAAATGATGAGTCTATTCAATTCTTGTTGGATGAGTTAAGAAATCCTAAATACTCTTCATATGAATTGATCTTTAATAACATAGTTTCGAAATCTCAATTGGAAAGATTAGCTGAAAGTGATGATTTGGAAGTTGTTGTCAAGGTGGAAGAGATTTTTCAAGACTACTTAACCATAAATCAAAGCTTGTTTCAGTTGCAATTACCTGGAAATAGTATATATGGAGATTCGCTTGATACATGGCAAGGTCCCGCTTTTAAATCTAGCGTTAATAGTGTCATATCATTGTTATTGTCATTAAAGCAGAAACCCATTATTAGATACGAGGCAAACAGTAAAATGGGATTAAAGTTGTCCAAAGAGCTACTATATAACATTGAAAAGACAAACTCCTCGCTGTTCGATTTCAAGTTAAAGGATACGCCACCGGTTTTGTTAATCCTTGACAGAAAGAACGATCCAATCACACCGTTATTGAGCCCATGGACTTACCAATCGATGGTCCATGAACTCATCGGAATTGAGAATAATACAGTTGACCTATCAAATGCTAAAGACATTACAGAAGATTTGACAAAAATTGTTTTAAGCTCTAAACAAGACCAGTTTTTCAAAGAATCAATGTATTTGAACTTTGGTGATTTGAGTGATAGAATTAAAGACTATGTCTCTCAATATAAACAAAAAACTAACTCAAACAAGAAACTGGATACAATCGATGACATGAAGAAATTTATTGAAGAATTTCCAGAATTTAAGAAATTGTCAGGAAATGTCACAAAACATATGACTTTGATTTCTGAGTTGAACAACATCATTAATAAAGAAAGGCTCTGGGAAGTTTCTGAATTGGAACAAAATTTATCTGCACACGATCAGCATAATTCCCACTACCAAGATCTGGAAAACCTGCTCCTTAACAAACAACAGCCTGGACAAACACAACCACCAAGACCAATTTCTGAGAATGCTAAAATTAAACTTGTTGCATTGTACGCTCTCAGATATGAAACAAATTCAAACAATCAGATAAACAAATTCAAAAATATTTTGAAAGATCAGGGTATTTCGCTAGGTAAGATATCTATTATTGACTATCTCTTAAGATCTAGTGGTATTAGGAAAAGATTGGACGAAGAACAGTCAATTTTTGATAAAGCTACGTCGAATTTAATCACTGGATTCAAAACGAACCATTCACAAGATAACATCTATATGCAACATATTCCACGAGTGGAAAATATCATAAGCAAAATGGTTCGTGGAAAATTAAGTGATAAAACTTATCCAATACTCTCACCTTTTAATAACAACATGTATCAAAATTTACCTATGGAGAAATCTCAAGAAATCATTGTATTTATTATCGGAGGTGCAACTTTTGAAGAAGGCAGAATCATTGAAGAGTTAAACAGACAGAATAAAAACGTTAGAATAATACTAGGAGGTACAACCATTCATAACACCGAGACTTTTTTGAAAGAAATTCAAAATGCTGGTGAAAGATGGCCAAAAACAACTGCCAATGAAAGACTACAATCGAGGGTAAGTAATAATTAAGTTGTCATCAATAAAATAAATGATTCTAAAGAACAACCTATACTTTCTCACCGTATTTTCCAAATTTTTGTTCCCAAATCAATAGTTTTCTAGTCAGTCCATCCATTAACTCCAAACTTCCATTATAATTCTCAAATAATTTTTCTATTGCACCTTTTGACTTTTCATCTTCGACAAATTTGGTTAATTCATGTTTTTCATTCTGTTCATTTGCTATATCGATTTGAGTTCTTCCAATGAATTCCAAAATTGCGCCAACTCTTTTCCTCATTTCATTCAAAGTGGTGCGCGTCTGTGGCAATCTCGGTTTGGTTGGTTTGTTGAAATCTATAGTTGAATCGGACTTGGATTTTGTAGGTGAGGAGTTCGTTGGCTTCTTTGTTCTTGATTTGTTTGAATTTCTTGAGTTTTTAGGTTTTGAATCATTACGTTCTGATTCTGATGCCTTCGTTTTATCCTGAGATTCCTTTGGTTGTGAACGTTCCCGTTGTTTTGGCTCTTGGATTTCGCTATTTGAACCTTTTGTATCTGTTTCATTATCTTCGTCTTTTGTGATATCAAGATCTACATCTTCTTCTTTCGCTATTACTGAATCACCTTCCTGCTTAATATGTGATTCATGCTGTTGTTCAACACTGCCTTCGTCATCCTCCTGTCTTCTTCTTCTATTACTTCTTGAGCTTCTAGTTGTGTTTGATCCCTTTTCTTCATCCGTGTCAAGATGTGCATCTTTCTTGCTTTCCTCCATAACTCTTTGAATCAACGCTTCATAGCGAGCATCCTCTCTTGAGTTGAGTGTGGCTCTTTCTCTTCTCTTCTTAGCAGATGGTAAATCTTCATCATCATCTATGCTATCTTTGTTACTAGCAGAAGTACCCCTTCTGTTTTTTCTTTTTGAGGTTGTAACTGAGTGCGACATTGAAGATTCTTTTGGTTGAACTGGAATGTATTTTGAAAATTTACGCTCAGTGTTTATTATAATTGAATGTAGTTCAGGTTTGCACCTTTCACACCAATATTTCTCAGGAACAATATCACTGATTGAAACACAATAACCGTGTTGCCAAACTTGACATTTCTCACATTGAATGAACAGTCCGTTCTCATCAGGAGGATCCACTTGTCCGCAGATACAGCGTGTTTCCGCCTCTTCCTCTTCCTCTTCTCCTTCTCCTTCTACTAGTTCTTCTTCCTCTTCATCTTCTTCAACCTCTTCTTCTATTGATTCTCCGTCCTCACGACTAGCTTTGGCATTCGCGTTGGTAGAGGCTCTAGTAGTTCTTCTTTCTTCTGTAGCACTCTGTTGGGATCTTCGAAGGGATGGCATAGTATGTTTAACTGGTTAAGGAAAGGAAGGAAAGGAAGGAAACCAGCAAAAGAGCTCTTTAATAAAAGATATTTTCAGGAGTCAAAAGAACAAAAACATTGTAAATATCTATATTGGGAAATTTCCATATTAGGAAATAATACATAGGTAGCATCACAACAAAGCAAAAGTCCCCCAAGGAAAAAAAAAAAGGGTAATTACATGCTTTGTAATTCGTCTAATCCAGTAGAATCAGTGCTGTAATACTACCCGCATTACTTCAACGTTAGCAACCGTTTGAATATACAAGAAGTACCAAAAGTTTGGACTCGTTTAGTGAAACTTTAAGTTTTGAAAATCAACGAAAGAAAATAAAAAAATTCACCTTAGCGCAGAGCTTCTATTTTAACACTCAGAAAAATACATTAAGAAAGCCCTTCTTTTGCCTTTTAAAAATATTCAACGCCGCTTTGTCTAGTTTCACACACACTGAAACTTTGTACTGCTCCATTTCTCCCTCGTTTTGAACGTTGTTTTTCAATCTGGAAGTTTCCTCAGACATAATCCTTACTTCATTCTTAATAATAAGAAAAGCTTCATCGCAAATAAAGCATTCATATCCCTTGGTATTTCAGTATAAACCTTTCACTGTCAAGCGGTCACTTTTGTCTTTGTTCATCTTCTAAGTTGAAAAAAAAAGCCTCTCAGTTCTCATATCTCAATTCTCCTCGAGATCTACAGTCACACAACAGCCTACCAGGTAAAAAAAGAAAACATTCCTCGTTTTACCGCAACCCTTCACAAAGACATTCATTGTTGAAACAATGTTTTTGGAACCACTAACATTGCTGTTGTTCATACCGTCCTTGTTAGCTCAATCATCGCATACTTCACTTTCAGATTCAAGTTCAAGTTCACACCGCTCATCCTCAACATCAACATCAAACCAAATATTTCCAACTCTTTACGCATACTCATCAAATAATGGTCTTGTATATAATGTCAATGCATCCTTTGGTACACCTGGTCAATCAAACGAATTAAGAGTTGATATTGGCCAGCCTTATGTATGGGTTATGAATGAATGGAGTTTCAGCTCATGCGATGCCGAGTCTAGTGCTTCTTCATCTTCACATTCAGCCTCAACATCTTCACATTCAACCTCAACATCTTCTTATTCTGACGATTATTCGTGTGTAACTCAAGGGAACTACGATCTTGTAAATTCTTCAAGTGCTAAGCGATATGATAACTCATGGGAATCATTGGTTTTTTTGGATTATATTATTGTAAATGGGTCAGTGATTAACGATAATATGACAATAGGTGGTCTTCATTTCAACGATGATGAAGGCGAATTCAGAACTGAATTGGAGCTTGATTTTGATTTTATTGATGCGAACGACACAAATGTTTACGCTGGTGGGTTTGGCCTTGCAGGTAGATCTGAAGCTGACTTGAATGATTACAATGTCTACTTTTTAGAATCAATGAGAGATGCAGGGCTGATAAATTCAAGCTCATACTCATGGTATCCAAGAACTAATTTTACTGCAGAAATAGTCCTTGGTGGTGTTAACCAAAGTCACTATGTTGAACCATTAGTCAAGTTTAACAACACTCCGTTCTTTGCATCCTCAACAAACCAAGCTTATCGTAACTACCCTATTGTTCCGCTGTCGTTGATTACTGTGAATAACAATGCTGAAGGCTCGTCTGTTGCAATATCTTTTGAAAAAGATATTATCCCAGTTGTTTTAGACTCAAGAACCACAGGCTCTTTATTACCATACAATACTATTGTTAATCTGGCAATTCAATTAAATGCTGTTTATTCAGAGGCAGCAGAAGCCTGGTATGTTAAATGCTCTCTTAAAGATTTAGATGCAACTTTAGCCTTCAGCTTTGGAAACTTAACAATTCAAGTCCCAATTACTGAGTTTATTCGTGAGTTCTCATCGTATGGCTCTTCTACTGGAGTTACATTTGATGATGGTGAGGCTGCATGTTATTTGGGTGTCGGACCAAATTACCGTTATGGATATTCTGTTTTGGGAACGAATTTTCTGAAATATACTTATTTGGCTGTGGATAATGAAGGTAGTCAAATTGCACTTGCTCAAGCTTCAAACAGTTATTATGAAGATTACTATTCGTCCAAAACAAATGCTGCATCAATTACACAAAACGCCTTATCCTCAACCATAACTTCAACTTCTAAAAACTCAACTGAACTCATAACTGCTGCGGTTTCATCAACATCATTGCCATTTGAATCTTCAGTGATTAGATCTGGGTATATTCCATTTGCCACTCCTAACAACATCACAGAAAAAGTGACTCTTTCATACCTAAACGAATATTTCAGCTCAAGAGCACTTCCTCAGGAACTTAGTGGGTTTTTTTCAAGTGGGACCATATATACCGGAAGAATCAATTCGACAACATCATTAAACGCATCCTCAAAAAGTTCGGCATATGGAGTAAAAAATGTGGAAATAGATGGATGGAATAGATTGGGAATTATTGGTATGCTTTCACTATTAATCTTTGGAATTGCCTTATGAAGATTCAAAAAAAAACTCGTTATTTTTTGCATTTTTTATAGCCAGAAATCGTTTTTGTTGTTTTTCTATTATCGTCATCTTTGTTAACAGAATATGGTTTATAATTTAAAAGTTTAGAGAAAAGTGTTTTTATGTAGTTTGTTCATGTATTCTTCTTTATTTAACCGGTAAAAATGCAATGCTCATAACCAGAAAAAAACATCAAAAAGCAACTAAAGCAGTATTTATTACTTTTCCAAAAACAACCATCAATACAACTGTTAAGGAGCTAATACTATGGAATCATTTATATATTCAACGTTACACTTTTTGGTTTCTCACTTCGATCAATCACAGGCCCAAAAAGATTCACCCAACGATACTATTTCATCATCAACATCATCTTTTCAAGATGAAACTGATTATGACATTACCTTAGACATTGAAGATAATTCAATCTCAGACAAAATCATCACTAGGAGAAAAGGATTCAACACCATATCAGAAAAAAGTAACGGGTTGTCCAAGTTTAGAAAACCTAAGAAACCATCAACTCCAGTAAACATGAAGAAGAAGCAACCTCAAGATGAAGAGTATTCAAAGATCAAAGAGTTTGTCGATGTTAGAAGAATGATGAACTCATTAGTTACTATTGAAAGGCTGATACAGGATCCGAATATCAAGTATTCTGAGTTCAAAAAGCTGTACATCGAGTCGAGCCTTGGTTTGATTGACTCTATTAATGACAAAGAAAGGTCTAGAAGTTCTATGTTGTATTCAAGTGATCAAATAAGCCAGAAGGAAGTTGTCATGGAAATTGTCTCACTTTGTTATCAGATCCTCAAAATCTCAATGGAATTAGTTTCCCCTTTGGTGGCCCAACTCGTATTGTTAATAAAAGCGTTTTCAAATAATGAAATTGTGGCTAATATCTTTGATGTACTGGGTGAGATTCTTTTACTTGTTTTGACGTTTATCCTCACTGGACTCAAATCATTTCAACATAAAGAAAACGAATTCATATCTGAAAAATTTGCATAATTTTTACAAGTACTGATATTATTACAATGCTTGCATCTATTTTGTTTAGCCACATATCTAAAAATGAACAAATCTTTGACTCAATGTACTTTCCTCGTGAGCCGCATCTAATATCTTGACAGTCTTATCATTATCTAAGTTTTCCTTGATCTTTCTATGAACTGCTGTGATTAACTCAATATAACTTTCAGTCTTATCGATGCTTCTATCTTCAACCATAAAATCACCAAACTGAAACTCAACACCATCTAAACCTTGTCTCAAGATAGTAAAAGTCATTAGATGTCTATTTGTCAATCCTTGGAAATTTTGGACAATGTTTCTAGCTTGTTGTGAAATCTGGGTAGATAAAGGTGGGAATTCTATCAATTTTGGATTGACCTGTTCGATTGAGCTAACATCGAATAAGTCTTCCAATAATAGTGGATTAACACGACTATGAATCCAAAGAACCAGTTTTTCACCATTGAATATTAGATAAGCACCTCCCTCCTTGACAAACTGCGATGACGCTCTGATGTTCGCAGGTTCATTGAAAATACCAGTAGTTGGATTTTCAACTGCATCGGTATCCCTCAATTCATGTAATGCTATAATTTTAGGATACAAGAATAATAACAATTTTCCCAATGGAAATGATTTCAATTGATAGTAGTCATAGATCTTCGCGTTATTGGGAGTAGAAGTTTTGAATAATTTGGTCTTTTGAAATGCTGAGATATATGCAGTTAATGTGTTTAAACCATCGGGTAAGATCAATTGTGCTTGCCTCGAATGTGAATTAGCAACTAACGCTCTATATTGAGTGAAGATTTCAATTAGTTTTGTCGTTGTCGAGTTTTTGATTTCGATTGGGTTTTGTTTTGATAAAAACTTCAAACAATTTTTAATTATTATGCTTAATACAACATCTTGATCAGCAAAAGCAAAAATGGTGGAAACATCAGTTGTTACTGCAGCAATCGAATTAATCACTCTAACTCGTCTGACACCATCAACACCAGTGTATAATAATGCCGTTTGAAAATGAGCGTCTTCCTTTGGATCCAAATTTGAATCATATTTGAATAAGACTGAAATCTCCTGATCTGAACTTAAAATTGGGAGTTTTGGATCCGTACTGCTCTCATTATCAATGTTTCCGTAGTAACTTTCAATCTGTAACCCGTTTGAGCAACGGACTTTCAGTTGACCTTGGTAACCTCTTGTGTTGGAAACCGACTGGTTGAAATCTTGAGTGAATTGGGCTTCATCTTTCTCAATATCAAAATTTGAATAAAGCTTTAAAATACCACTAGTTTTAAAAACTATATGGGCAGCATTAACCAAATCAACTGAAGCTTTTGAAATAACAAATAAATCCAACCCAACATTCTTTGTAGTAAACTCATCGCCCAATTTTTGATAGAACTCATTCCCGGCTTTGAAATCGGCAGCGCCTTTTGTTCTATCAGCGGTATTAGCCAAAGTTCCCGGACCCCAACTTGGAATCTTGGTTAAAGTTGCTGTGATTTTACCACCTCCATATTTCTCTAAAGCAAGTAAAGAAGCTTTCAATGCAGCTCCATAAGCAACAGCAGGTGTTTTCAGTTCACTGTATAGTTCACCAATTCTTGATAAAGCACCTTGAATCTGGAAAGAATATTCACGAGGGTCAACGAATAAACCGTCATCGATAGGAATGAAAGGATCATCTAGATCAGAGACAGTATGAATATTTAGAATTTCAGAACTCAAATCGAAGACATGGATTCTTTCATCATAAGTGATAATAGCAACTTTTGTGCCATCATTCAAGTTTTCAACAGCTTCTCTAATTGCTTCAACTGTTGCATAAATAATATCATTAGATGCACTAACATCAATCAAAAAGATTTGATGCAATTGATCTGGCTTTTTATTATCTTCCAACCAATAACTTTCCGGAACAATAAAATCAACAGTACCTTTATGTAATTCAGGCCTGTGTAAATAATCTAGTCTTTTACCAGAAGCATCCAAAGGTGAAGCATAACTATGAGGAACGGCGTTTGGAAACTTACACATGTTACAAATGAACCTCTGATCGTTTGTAAACTGCATCATTGGGTTGATATAGGTACGACACCGGCGACAACGTAGTGGACCATCAAATGGATCCATGACAACTTCAGGAATAAGTTCTTCATTTGGGCTTAATGGAGCAAAAGGACGGACAACCAAGCCCAGAGGTAGTTTTGTAGAGTTTCTCAAGCTCTCAGTAGCAGGAATTTGGTATAATGATAGAGTTGAAAATTTAGGAATGGAACAACCTTGATCATAAGCAAAATATTCTGTAGTAGCTGTTGGTGGAAGGGTATTTTGAAACGACTTAAAAGTTTGAAACTGCCATTCTTGTTGAGAAAGCTGACGCTGTTGTGGAACTGATAGGTTGTCGTATGTATCCGGATTGCTTAGATTTATAACAGATTGATGGTTCTGCTGAGGTGGTGTTTGAAGAGGGGATTGTTGAAATTGCGGTTGGGCTAAATTGAAAGGAGATTGCAATGAGCCAATCACCGGAGATTGATGATTGAACTGATTACCATTCAAGTTCGGGGTTGAAAGAGTGGAATTCAATCCTGGAAACTGTGGAGCCGTTGGAAGGAATCCATTAGGTTGAGCCAATGAACTGTCAAAGCTTGACTGATGTTGCAAGTTGTGATACGCTCTAGCCGGTCTTTTCTTCTTGATGGCTGCCTGCTGCTGATCAATGGTCATTTGTTGAACACCATTGGCTAGCTGCTCAAGATTCCCAGTCTGTTCAAATGACATTTCTCTCTCTTCTTGGCTATGCTTTGTTAAAAGATCTGAAACTTTGTCTGTTTTGATTTGTTTTGTTGTTCTTTTTCTTTGAGTTTTCTTTGAGTTTTTGATTTTACGTAATGTTCATTTATGTACCCTAACAAAACACGTATTTTGTGCGTTTTGGGCTTGGTTTCTTTACAATAAAAAGATAAAAACCTTTGTACGTTGGAGGCTCTTATGTAGCAAAAGATCTAGGAGCTCAATATAATAAACAAACTCTTTGGCAAGAATAGAGAACTTGGACAAACATGTAGTCTTTTTTTTTTCTTTTTGGTTATGAGCATTTGGATGGTACCAAACACGCTTAAATTTCACATACAAAACAAAACTAAACTGACTAAACCAACTAGCTAGAAAACGATCACAAGGTCCAAACGATCTAAGTGATATCTCTTTTTTTTTTTTTTTACTGAAATGGGAGTTACTGGGTTGCTTCCACAGCTAAAGGAAATCCAGCAAAACATCACTTTGGAAAGATACCGGGGCAAACGAGTCGCAATAGATTCATATTCATGGTTACACAAAAGTGTATTTTCCTGTTCCTGGGAGTTGGCACAGGATCTATCGACTCATAAATACCTATCTTACTTTCAAAAGAAAATAAATATGCTAAGGCATTTTCAAATAAAGCCGTACTTTGTGTTTGATGGTGATGATTTTGCAAGTAAACAAGGGACAGAACTGGAGAGATCTCAATCAAGATTGTTAAATAAACAAAAAGGTTTGGAGTTCCTGCAAAAAGGCGATAGAAAAACGGCCAATGAATATTTCATGAAATGTGTTGATGTTACACCAGCCATGGCAAAGACTGTTATTCAATATTTGAAAACGGAAAATATAGACTATATCGTTGCACCATATGAGGCTGATGCTCAGTTGGTATTTTTGGAAAAACTAGAATTAGTTGATGGAATTATAAGTGAGGATTCAGATCTATTAATATTCGGTGCTAAAGTTTTATTAACTAAGTTGAATGAAGCTGCAGAGTGTGTTGAGATCCGTCGCGCTGATTTTAAAAAGTGCAGAACTGTTCCAATCGGATTAATGAATGACTCTCAGTTGAGGATGGTTGCATGTCTCAGTGGATGTGATTATACAAATGGTATACCAGGTATTGGAATTGTGAAAGCAATAAGACTAGTGAAAAGATTAAGTAGCATGAAGAAATGTTTGATGAGTTTGAAATTTGAGGGAAAAGTCAAAATACCTACCAATTTTGAACTGGAATATGCAAAGGCAGATTTATCTTTTCAATATCAAAGAGTATTTAACCCAATAACTAATGAAATAACAACCTTGAATGATATAAAGGACCAAGATAAAGATAATGAGCTTTTAGATGAGTGCATTGGTCAATTACATGACAATATTATACACCACCAAATTGCGATTGGTGAATTGGATCCAATAACCAAATCCGCATTAATATCCAGAGAAGATTCGATAAAATCTATGCCACAACCATCAACATTCACATCTAGACCCAATACCTCACCTAGAACCACCGCTTCAGCAAGGAAGGTATTAAAAGCCTCAAACGTTACAAAAACTAAACCTCATATTAGTAGCATTGATAACTTTTTCAAGAGCAAAGTTACCACTCCATCGAGATCCAGAAGCCTTCCAATTCCAGCTTTATCACCTACATCTAAGAGAAGGAAGCTTTTTAATCCATTTAATGAAAACAAGCAAGAGATTAATTCCAAAAGGAGTAAATTTTTTCAGTCCTCTGATACAACAGAAACTGAAAACGTTATTACCGGGGAGCAGCACGAGACCACTTTCACAAAACAAGATATATCGGTAAATGAGGCGAGTTCAAGCGAGTTTGAACTGACGGATATTGATGAAGATGAGAAACTGAAAGAAAATGAGAAAAAGAATGTAAACGTGAACGCGAATACGAATGCGACTGTGAAGAGCGTGGGGTATGACGAGGAAGGTATAGATCACGAAGATGAGGAGGACGAGGAGGACTGGGATGAGGCCATGAATGGATCAACATCACCACAATCACTACCTTCTACACAAAGAATATTGGAGGAGCTAGATGATTTACCAACGGGACGGGAACAAAATATTACATTGGAACTTATGCCTAAACGACATAACGAGATTAAAAAGGGATTACTTGATCGATATGGGTTTAATAGTAAAGGCATGGCTCCCGCAACTGTAGCTCCTCCACACAAAGTCCTCAAACCCATCAGACAGTTTGAGAACAAGCCGGTGGAAAAACAGAAAACAGTGCTTGTAAAGACCAAGAAGGTCAGAAGCCTGACACTGGACAGTTTTATATACCGTGGATAGAGAACTCCATAGAGCTGCAAAGAGCAAATAGAGAGCAAATAGAGAGCAATATACAGCCTTATGTAATCAATGATTATGTAAGAGTTGCCTGATTCTATTCTCAAAAATCGTATGATCAAAAAAAAAACAGCGAAATGGCACATTAACAAATAGCGCTGTTTAGTCTTTGCTGATAGCTGAAATAAGGCATAAAAAATGATGGAGTTCGCTGTTTTATGAATCTTTTGTGTTTTCTATTTTATGTTTTGTTGGATCCAATTCACAACTAATCCAATATGTCTTATGCTTTCGAGGACTACGACTCGTTCTTAGCCTCTTTAGACAATAACGGTGCCACTAACGCTACTAGTGCTACCAACACTGAGAACAATTTCAACTACAAACCACAAAACATCCAGCTACAGGGCAACTCGATTATCTCCAATCCTTCATACTCAACAAGTCTAAGTCTTAGTACCGATGATGAGGATGTGATAAACTCTTTCTATGAGTTTGACTCAAATCAGAATACTAATTTCAACAACAACAATAAAAACAACCCAAACATGCTGCTGTCACCCGGTTACACTTCTAACTCAAGTAATTCGCCAAATAGTTTTACCTTTGGCAATGAGCTAACCCAAGGTGTGCAAGATTTTGGGTTTAATAATGAGATTCCTTTTGATATGACTCAGCAACGACAAATACAACAACAGTTTAGTCAGTTTAGCGACAATGTCAAGGTGAAGCAAGAATCGAGATCATCTTCGGTTTCGGTTTCTGAGTCCAACTCTCCTCATACAGTCAGCCAACAACAATCATCCAAAGTAAAGCTTGCAAATGCCATTCCTCATGGTGGTTCCATCTCCAAACGTGGTCCTAAAAAGGAGAAATCATCGCATAACATGATCGAGAAAAGATACAGAACAAATATCAATGATAAGATAAAAGCATTAAGAGATGCTGTTCCTGCCTTAAGAGTCCTTGTTGATAGTGGGGATGATGATGACGAACATGATGATGAATTGGACGGGCTACAACCTGCTAAGAAATTAAACAAGGCGACCATTTTATCTAAAGCTACTGAATACATCAAACATTTGGAAGCTAAAAATGATACATTAAGAAAAGAAAACGAGGATTTGAAATTGAAAATGTATGGCAATTACAATAATATAACACTAGGAAGTTCTATGAGCCCAGCTTACTCCAATGGTGCAGATATTTATCATACCCAACGCAATGGTGGTAATTTTGCCAATAAGGTTTTACTTGGTGGATTGGCTTGTATGGTTGGTGCCGGATTGAATGATGATATGAATAACGTTGACTCTAAATCACTATTTGCCTTACCAATTTTCAGTTATGATCAATCTGGATTCTCATTAGCAGGTAAACCATTAGTTATTTTATTGAAAGTTATATTCATTGTTGGTGTTTTGTTGAATTTCGTCTTTCCATCTTTATTTTATTCAAAAAATGAGAAATCAAAAGAAGGATTTGAAAATAATGAGGATATTAGAAACTTGAAGGAAGGTTCTGTTTGGTCATCGTTTTCATTAACTAATCAATCAACAAACGATTACATCAAGTCTGCTATTTTCAGGGCTTTATTATTGAAAGTATCATATTATAATTCGAATACGATTATTAGATCTTTAGTTGAGGTTTATGTTGATCATCTATGGAACCACTTAAAACAAATCGAACTAGACTCAAACCAGCAAGATTATGAGGTTTTAAGAAGTATACTTTCGTTATCAAATCAAGAAACCATTCATAATAAAGATTACATCTTACATTTTGTCAAATCCGATCCTGAAATTTTATCAAAAGGTCCAAATAATGAAGTTGACTATTCTGTCATTTCAATTTTATACAACATGATTCGTGAGACTACAACTAATAAAACTTTAAAGAAATTTTTGACTACAAGCGTCTCAACTGAAAAGACAATCCCAGAAATCGAAAAAGAAATCGAAAAAGAAATTGATAACTATAATGTTGAGTTGAAAACTTTGTTCAATCCAAGCGAATCTCAAATCAATAAGTTCAAGAAAAGATTGGAAAGTATTGAAGTTTCAAAATTGGAAACTGATGAATTACTATTGTTACACTCTTCCATAATCCAAAATTTGGTATTCAATAAAAAGGATTATCAAAATGCCAAAAAATGGTTTAATAAAATTGACATCACCTCAATCAAAAACTTCCAATTCTTAGGGTTTACTTCATTATACATCATCATATCGACATTGGTAAATTCTAAAGAGATGTTTGAGTTGATAGAAGATGACAAAGTGTTAAGCTTCAAAATCGAAGAAATGTCAGGAAGTTTAAGAATTTGGTTAGGTAATTCAAATGGTTCAATTTTGAATTTCAAAAAAAGATCTCAATTGATTGATTATTTTGTTAATGTTAGTTTGAAAGTTAATGGTTTAGATATTAGCAATGAAACTGTTGAAATATAGTTTTACATTGCACAAAAGTTCAGTTCTGGTTCCCATGTTGTTAAGCCAGATTTTATGTTATTCATGTCTTGTTCTGCCTGCTTTATATTTATTTAGAAAGACGATTAATTATTCATTGATCCTCTTTAGTAATGATACATTATATGTTTAATGATGATTATTATCTGTAATTGAATATTCAACCTAAATGTGTATGCCGATAAGAAGATTTCCTGCGCGCTCATCTCGGGCTAAAGATGTACATAATGTATATACGAATAACTACATTCCTTATACATAAAACAACAAGTGATGTGATATTCATGGTGCTCACCGCCAAATCGCGTTTCAATAAACACATAGTTAGCACGCGGTTTCCACATACCCATAAATAACTAACTCAGTGGTTAAACTGAGTAGTGGATAAGACTCTGAATATGCCTAATGAATAGATAAATCTTCCCAACAATACCCCCGAAGTACTGCCTGTATACTGCCTCAGTCACGTGATAGATTTAGGGCAGTCACAAATGATCAAAAAAGACAAAGTGGTGTTTGGGTTTGAAATGCGTCTCTTACCATTTTTTGTTGTGGAAAAAAAAACAGACGCTTGAAAATGTAATTAACAGAGCCCGTGATAGTGCTATTGTGTTCATATACCATCCATATATCAAGCAACAATGTCTAACGTTTCAAAGTATGTGGCAATAAAGAAAGGAGAGAAGGACCGGATTATTACTATTGTGAAATTCAATGTAACCAAGTCAATTTGAGATGAATTATTACATGTTCAAACCGTGAAGAAATTAATAAAGATTCAATAGATTATGCTTAAACCTATCTATATCCAATTTGCTAGACCATGAAAACTGAACTGGATCTAAAACTGCAATTAAAGAAATGATATGGAAAACCATTGTATTCCCAGAATGTCTTGTGATCTTAGAACAATAAATGGTAAGGTTTATCCAAGCCATCTAAATCCATATATAAATCGGTCCACTCTCCACGAATTTCATTTTACAGAATAAGAATACTAACAGTCATCACTATAGCGATCTTATCTGGGCTTTGACCTCAAAACAATCATCATACTTGGTTAAACGTCCAACAGTTACTTTATCCCGTGACCCATTAAACGTTTCTGGTAAAAACACCAAAACTTCATCAGGTTTAGCCAATGACAAAGCTTTAGGTATCAGTCAACAAAACGGTAGAATCACTGTTGTTTCTAAAATTGCCAAAAATGCCAACAAACCATCTAAATCAGTTGCTTCAACTTCTTTCAACCAATACAAATCTGCTAGAAAAGTTGCTTTAGCCGTCTCAAACTTGACCAAAGGTTACAGAGATGATTTAAGAGCCGTTGCTGTCAAAAGAACTTCTCAATACTCTCGTTCAAACAAAACTAAGAAAACTTACGCTCCAAAAGTTCGTGCTAACTAAATAATCAATCAATCCAATGTATTTTGATTTATGTATATTATAGCATTGTCTCCTTTTGAAGGAATTGTAGTGAATGTGGATTTCAATTGTCATCTTCTGAAAACTACAGTTGTAAGAACTGGCAAGTATGAATCACTTAATACATTGCTCTTTCCGCCTGCGTCATTTTAAACCTAACAAATTAATAAAATGTGCACATATAACAGAAACAACCATCGGGTGCAAGAGTATATTATCACGTGATCGCATGAGAAAGTCATGTGAATCAATAGAGACGTATAAGTTTTGAGTACTGAAATGTCAGATACTCGGGCAAATAACGAAGAACAGGTACGATTAAGAGAACTACACCATGAGTTTACAAACCGAGAACACAATGCCACAATTAACAAAACATTAGACATTAGATCTAAAGAGGAAATGGTAGCAAATGCCAAAATGGCTTATTGAATAAATAAAATGGCTTATTGAATAAATAAAATGACTTATTGAATAAATAAAATGATTTCAACTTTTTTCAAACTAAATGGTCGGTATTTTCTTTATGATTAGTGCTAGCTTTTAGGTCATCATCATCATGGTAACTGGACATTTTCAAAACATCGCTATCATTATTTAGCTCCAGGTTTTCACTTGTCTCGTAGACAGAATCCCGCTCAGCATCAGCAGCTAAGTTTCTGTGAAACTTTTCAGGCCCAATAATAAAACAAATGAACAGAAAGACATTAACACCAGCCATGAAGTATGACATAACTTTACCATAATCATAGACGCCAGGTCCAATATTAGGCAATGGTAAGCTTGAACCAGCTTGTGACTCAATGGTGGAAGATGCAGAACTTGCTAGATTCCCAAGCTGATAACTCAAGCCACTAAAAATAGCTCTTGATGCTGCTGGTGACAATTCGATCAAATGAACACTAATAATACCCCAGCATCCCATAACAAAAAATTGCATGAAGAACCCAGCAGCCATCAGTCCACCTTGAGTTTTTGAATTGAATGCGGGATATATCAAAGCTGAGCTTCCAAGAACACAAATAATCATGGCTAGTCTTCTCCCAGTCAATTCTGATAGTAACCCAGTACAAACACCACCAACAACTGCTCCCAGGTTAATAACAATCAATGTCACTGTTTTTTTGTCAGCACCCAACCCAACTTGTTTTTCTAACATGACTGGTAGTAGATCTTGAGACCCATGGGAGGAGAAATTCATGCCACTCATCAAGAAAACCAGATAGACAAACAACAACCAATCTTCCTTAAGAGCTTTCTTTACATTTGCCCAGAACTGCAATGCTGGTGACTTTGCTTGCTTATCTTTACCTTGTTTTAGTGCCTCTTCTTTTTGAAGTTTTTTAGCTTCTAAAAACACAGGGTGTTCAGGAGTAAACCACCTCCAAATAAACAATAGGAAAGGTGGAGCAGCACTAAACCAAAACAATGCTCTCCAGCCATGTGGGGTGAACTGGAAAGCTCTGAAAAATGCAATGGCTAGAACATTACCCAACGAATAACCACTTAAAAAGACACCCAATAAAGACCTGGACTGTACAGGAGCACCTTCCAAGCTAGTCAAACTGGCAGAGCCATACAATCCCCCCATAAAAATTCCAAATACTGCACGCAGACCTTTATATTGCGCAAATGTCTTCGTCCTTGTGTTAGAATTGATCCTACCTGAATTCTAGAGTTTTTGGTGAAGCAAAAACAAAATATTAAGAGAAACAAAATATTAATAGAAACACAATAATGAATACTCACGTTAACAAACCCGGTTCCTATCTCAATGACGACAAAGAGGCCAACACACAATAGATAAGCTGGTCTTCTCCCATAAGAATCTGAGATAAACCCAATAAGAACAGCACCCAGTGATCTGAACATCAACACTAGAGTCATACCCCAAGTGACGTCTGTGACTGAAACTTCTAGTGTTTCAGCAATAGCAGTAGCAGAAACAGAAGAGACAAAGAAATCAAATGCATCCACCACCCATCCTATGAACCCTAGAAAAAAATAGTTCCAATCGCTTCTGGACATGGCTTTTATTGCGGGAATTGGACTCAAAACACTAATACTAGACCCAGGTAGTTGGAATAGTGATGGGATTCTTGATATGGCATATCTTTCAGCTGATTGTTTTGTTAGTTTGGTCATAGCTACACAGTGAAATGAGATCTATGCTCTTTTGATGCCATAAGGATGCAAATGAAGAAATTTTTTATTGGGTTTTATATACCTGCAAGGCTCCTCAAGTATGACTAAACCATAAATCCCTACTTTTGAGGTGATCATCCACTTCATATTTCACGACATGATCCTCATTTCACACGGCGCATATTGCTATTATTAAACACATGATACATTCAAACACAATTGCTATTCTATGCAGAATACTGCGGTTACCCCAGAAAAAACTATTATTCAAAAAAGAAGTGGGAAAATAGTACGTCGATATGGAAATATTAGGCTCCAAACCCAGATTTGGCAATGTACTCGATTCTTTAGTTGGGGTTATCTATATAAAGAGATTTTACTGCATCTTTAATAGTTCTTTTGTAATAGTGGAGCATAAAAATTGGGAAGGACTCCGTGATTCTGTAAAAGAGTAAGATAAGAAATAGGATAAGATAGGAAATAGAACTTCAATAGAAAGAGGAAGTTTACTTTGAGCCAAGAACCGGGTTCGACGGACTAAAGCCTCTGATTATATTTGGCACCAGCATCTGTTAAGTCTAGGCTTGTGCCCCGCGAAATTAGCTATCAATTATACGCACTATCAAGTGAGTTTAGCTGTTGGTGTGGAGTAAGATTAAAAATGATTTTTTTTTTTTTTGTTTTTTTTTTTGTTTTCTTTTTTAACTTGTTATAGTATAGGTCAGATAAGAGTATAAACTGGGAACCACTAAATAATAACTAATCACAATCGATTTGATAATTAATAGGTATTGATAGTATTTCAACAATTTTTATAGAGCCTAAACTTGTTTACAGCCCAGAACTGTCATCGAAAACTTTTCTTCAATGATGGATCAGTTGCCTAATACTGATAAAATACGGCCTCATTCATTTATCCTTGGCAGTTTTCTCCACAAAACGCCTTTGGAAAAGGGCAAAAAAAAAAAAAAAGGACCCTTCAAATATAGGCCAATTAATTTGGTTGGGTGTATACGCACTGTACTGTTGAGCATTAGGTTTTGATATACTTCGATCGCCACAATCTAGAGCGAGGTGCATATAAAGCCAGTAGAATCTCGTTCTTTCCAATTTCTCCATAACTCCCACCGCTATCAAAGCTATGAGCAATCTCTCTATCGACACCAAAGAGAAAGCTGAGGCTATCCATCTTGAAGAAGATAGCTCAAGCTATACAAGATCCAGTTTCTCACACTCTGACATCAAAAAACAACAAACAAGAGAGCATGTTAGTGTCCTTCCGCCAATCACTGAAGAGCTTCGTAAAAACTTGGAAGTCCCTGAAATCTTGAAACACTACTCAGAAGAGGAACTGGAAGCTTTGGGGAAAAGAACAACACGTAAAGTGGATTTGAGAATCTTACCGATGTTGGTTTATATCTATATTTTGAATTATCTTGATAGAAACAATATCGCAAATGCCAGATTAGGTGGGCTGGAAGAAGACTTGGGTCTTCATGGTAATCAATATGAAATCAGTATTTCAATTTTATTCGTTGGTTATATCTTGATGCAAATTCCAAGCAATATGATTGTAAACAAATTCGGCCGTCCCTCTTTATTCATCACCATCATCATGACTGCATGGGCTATCATTTCAACTTGTACTGGTGCTATTCAAAATTTTGCAGGTTTATTTGTTGTTAGATTTTTATTAGGATTTGTTGAGGCCGGGTTCTTTGGTAGTGCTTTGTATTATCTGTCATGCTGGTACAGTAGAAAAGAACTATCTTTGAGAAATGCGATTTTGTATTCAGGTTCTTTATTCTCTGGTGCTCTCTCTGGTTTGATTGCAACTGGTATCATTACCAGAATGGATGGGCTAGGTGGGTTAAGAAGTTGGAGATATCTTTTTATCATTGAAGGTGGTATCACCGTTATCAGTGTTCCATTCGCCTATTTTATCTTACCAGATTTACCAACAAACTCAAACTTTTTGGATGAAGAAGAAAAAGCATATGTTCTTTGGAAATTAAGAAAAGAGGTTGGCCAAAATGATGATGACAATGAGAATCAAGAATCTTACAAGTCAACATTCATGTTAACTGTCAGAGACCCTAAAGTTTGGATCATTACTGGTATGCATTCTTTCTTAGTGGCTGCTTGTGGTGTCACCAATTTCTTCCCATCCGTTGTTCAAACATTGAACTTCAACCGTATTACCACCTTAGGCTTAACTGTTCCTCCATATATGCTTGCTGTTATTGCAACTTTCATTTGGGCAAGACATGCTGATAAAACAGGTGAAAGATTCTGGCATATAGTTATCCCATTATTATTGGCACTGGTTGCTTTCATCATTGCAGTCGCAACAACAAACACTGGTGCCAGATATTTTGCCATGTGTTTGATGGTTCCATCAGTTTATTGTGCATTCACTACCAATTTATCGACAATTTCAAACAGTATCCCAAGACCGCCACTGAAGAGAGCTATTGCAATTTCCATTGTCAATTGTTTAAGTAATTCCACTTCTATCTGGAATGCTTACTTATATCCTTCGAGTGCTGGGCCAAGGTACACGGTTGCATTCATCTGTAATTGTATATTCATTGCTTTATCAATCGCGTTAGCAATAGTGTTGAGAATCAGATTGAAAACTTTGAATAAAAGAATTGAAAGAGGTACTATGAATTGGGAAGCTGAAATTGGTAAAGGTAACGATGGTTCGAAAATTTCACCAGATTTTAGATATTTGATTTAGTTTTGATACTCTTGACTACTTTTTTAAATAATTAATTATTAATAATAAATGATTTATAAGTCATCTCTTTCAAAACCTTTGATATCAACTAATTCAACAGTAAAAACCAAATCGGCATCTGGGGGAATAGCACCACCAGCACCACGTTTACCATAACCTAAGTGTGATGGAATGGTCAATTTACGACGTTCGCCAATGCACATGCTATAACCGTTAGTATACAATTCTGCACTAAGCTCACTTTATAACTCACCCAATAACACCTTGATCCCACCCTTTGATAACTTGGCCAACACCCAATTGGAATTCCAATGGTTTTCCTCTCGTCAAGGAACTATCAAAAACAGTTCCATCTGATTTCAACGATCCAGTATAGTGGACCTCGATAAAGTCACCAGCGCTAGCCTTTCTGGTACACTCTTCTTCTGGAACTTTGTGAAGAAGGCCTGTGTTGTTGTTAGCAGTGTCAACAATTCTAAACGGTTTTAAACGTACCGATTCTTAGTTGCTCAGTCCCTTTGGCGGCACAGGTTTGAAACAATAACACTATGAATGCGAGTAAGTATAAGTTTCTCATTTTTGGTTAATCGATCAATTGATCAATCGATAGTTTGGAAGTAGAAGCTCTTTTTATTTGTCGATAATTTATTGACAGAAAAGTAATAAAATTACCAAATTAGGAAATATACTGTTTTTATAAACCTTTGATATTATGTATACAACTTATTGCTTCTGCTGAATCCAAGCAGCTTTCAGCTTTCTTGAATCATCCAAAGGTTTTAAGATCGAAATAACAATGGCTAAAACGATAACACTGAGTACTAACTTTGCCTTATCAAAACTTGGAGTCAATTTATCAAACTGTAACGATGGTGAGATTCTTGTACAAAAGACATCCAATCCATAAGCGCAAACAATAGTAGTAGATTCAAGATTTGTAGGGATGGAAATCAAGACATCACCCGCAATCACTTCCCTCTCGTGTGTAATGACGGCATTATCATCAACAGTAATGACAGGATCATATGGTAACAACATGAATTCTTCCTTTTCTTCATTTGTTAATGGACGTCCTTCGACTCTTCTTGAATTTAGAACAAACTTCGGTAGGTAGAAAATTTGATGGTTTTCTAATGCAACAATAACTGCTTTGGTAGTTACCCCAAACTTGGTTTTAGAGATTGCTAAATTTTTAATTTTTGATGGTAAAATGAATGATTTCGCTTGAGAAAATGGGATTACCCTTGCATCGAATGCTGAGCTTGTTTCGTTGTCAGCTGTTATTCTGTGGTTTGGAAATGGTGACTCAAATAGGTCAATCACAACGATTTTCTGTTCTGGTGTAGGCAAATTACTCCAATATGAATAAACAACCCAATGTTCACCAAACACAATGTTGAAAGGTTCATCTTGGTGGACTTGTTCATCATGGAACGTAGAGTATAAAATATCTCCGGTAATTGTATCGATTATATGAGTGTATAAAACTTTAGTGGATTTGTTTAAGACCCCAAATGCTGCAAGATTAGGATATAAGTATTTGTACAGAACATTTCTGTTACCCAGGACATAACCAACATTCGCTATGACATCTTCTTGATCTTTCAAACTGAATCCAATAATTTCTTCATCTGAGGTTACTTCAAATCTCCAAGTTGATTTTGATTGTTTTCCTTCAACTTTGAAACCTTGGATTGATTTCTCGGTATGCTTAGCAATATATCTTTCTTCAGATTCTGACAGAACAACATCAAACCCATTCTGAAGTTCTAACAAAAAGCTATCTTCATCCAATCTTACAATGTTCTTTGGTGGGGAAACTAGATCTTTATTGATCAATTCACCATTCAATGCATTCAAAATATATCTTGGCCCAGATTTAGTGAAAACGTACAACTTTTCGTTTCTAACATTTTCAATTTGTAAAATGTCGTCTTGCTCAATATTATAAGACCAAACGCTTTTTCCATCAATTGTGTTTAACGCAATAACTCTTCCACATTTCGTACCAAGAACTAAATATTTTTCAAACCCAAAATACCTATCATTTTGTTTTGTGGTATATTTCCACTCACCAGAAACCCACTTAGGTAAGGTTTCCCATAAAGTTTCATATGCAGCTCTCAATTCAAAATAATGTCTTTTCAATCTGTATGCATAAGCACTCAATAAACCTAAATTTTCTTCATAAATGATTTCATCATATGAGATCGAGTTATCAACAGGCAAATCAACAACAGCGTGTGCTAAAACTTCAGATAGTGCAACATCTCTAGTCCAGATATTTTTCCCATTGTAATAATAGGAGTAAGTACTATCTTTGAGAACTGTCAATGTATAAACCTCATCAATACCGTTTGTTGCTGTAAAAATCGACCTTATTTCATCATAGTTAAATTTATTATCATCACCAAAGAAATAGCTTTTCAGCTCTTCACCAGTATCAGCATCAATTATATTGGCATGGTATTCAGTGTATAAGATGAAAACACTTTCAACAAACTTAAAGTTGTACTTGTGAACATTCGGGATGGTGAACTGTTTATAGCCATCAACGGTATAAACTTCAATATTATGATCTTTTTCAAACGCATAGTATTCATCAGTTTGAATATCTGGAATAAATTTATCAAACTTTGGCAATGACAGTGGTTTGGAAACAATACCTGATGCAGTGTTTATTTTCAAAACATTGAATTTTCCAGTTTCGTAGACGATTTTTGAACCATATAAATCTATGATTGAATCGAAAGGTACGCCATTCAACAACTGGGTTTTGAATTCTGTCCCATCATAAAATGACAAATACGAATCATTACCTTTATTATAAAGCACGCTGAAATGACCGTTCTCATAGCTTGAGATTTTGACATCACTGGAGTATTCAATCACATTTTCAGTTATAATTTTACCTGAGTTATCAACAATAACAACTTTACCATCGACAAAAACACCCAATATATCACCATTAGAATTAGATTCAGCGTTTTTCAACTCTCCTTCAAATTCAATAAGTTCTTTTACTAAAAACCCATCAACTGAATCCCAAATTTGAATAACGGATCTGCCATTAATGAAATTCAAAGCGGTAGCAATACTGTAATCACCAAACTCCAACAATTTTTGGGTAGCGTCAAGGTTCAAATTGTCAAAAGAAACTCTCCATTTAATCTCACCGTCTTTAATACCGGCTAATGTGTTTGTAGTGGATAACAAATTCAACACTTGTTGTTTTGGATATAGAACGTTTTCTGTTACGAATTGGCCAACCTGTTTAATATTCCAGTCTGTTATGTATGCCTCGTCGTTGAAAACGGCTGTTACAACAGAGAAGAGTGCCAGAAGAAATACTACCAGTCTCATGTTTTAATCCGGGTGCGTTAAAATTGGTGATTCTTCAGCAGTTTTTCATTTCAATTCAATTAAATCTATTTTGTTCAGCTCCAGGAATAATCAGCATAGACTAAAAAAAATGATTATGAAGCCCTGTTATGTTCGCGAAAAAATACGCTCAATAAATAAATGCTATTTATTTAAACCTATATAGATACTCAGGCTGTCTTGGACTCTTCAAGTATCGAGCCATGCTGTATATCGTCTGTGCCCGTTTTCTGTAACTGTTGCTGCTGTTCTAGCTTCAAGCCATCTTGTTGATCTTGAAAATGTTTCCTATTTTCCTCAATACTATCAATCCATCTAAATTTTGGAATAAACCTCACAATATAATCTATATCATGGCCTAATGAAACCCAAGGATCATTCATCTCCCATACTTCTTCCAAGTCATAATTATCTTCTAATTCGTTGTCTTTTGGTATGCTGATTGGTGGACGGTCGAACTTTGGGTTCATGAATGTTTGGTAGTTTGGCAAGATATCTTTAAAGCTTTCGTCTTGCAACTGTTGTAATATCTGCGAGCTTCTTTGTCTATTCATTTCTTTTATTTGTAGATATACGGTATGGAATTCTGGACTAGAAATACTGAACCCTTCATTTGCTCTCTCTAGACTGTCCTCTGTTTCCAAGATCCATTGATCAACTTTTTCGTTCCATTGTTTGAAACTCATTGGCTTATAATCCCACGGACCAAACCAAAAGTTTGGCTTAGAGCCACTCTTAATAGCATCTTCCCTTGCCTGTTTAGCTTCATCGTACCATGGATCATAAGGTAATGACAATCTCGAAACCTCCAAACCCGAATTGAAAATTAAATAACTACCAGCAAGGGTACTCAAGGTCTTGGAGAACCTTGCAAAAGTGGTCTTATTGCGCCATATAGCTCTGACATTCTTAAACATCATCACCCCCATCAATGTTTGGAATCCAGTCATTGCATATAGTCCGGGTAGGTAGTCACTAGCAGGTACCAAAGGGCCCCATATCTTCAAACCAACACTTGGTCTAGTGTAAAACAAAAACTTATCATCAGAGCTTTCAGATTTCAATGAAGTATCCCTGCCTTTGTCACTCCCGTCATTACTTCCACTCGGAGGTATATATAATCCCATTGTGAACTAAACTGTCAACTAATTTGAATTAAAGATGTCTTTTGGTTCTCGAAGTTGCCATTAATTTCTTCCATCTTCCAAATTCGCGAATTATTATGTCATCAACTGTGCTGCCCCTTTCCAAAACATTAACAATAGAAAACTACTATTTGTATTTGTTCTCTTCTCAATTTCTGTCTTCACTTTCTGTTTGTGCAAATGAGAGAGGTTTTCAGATTTTTTATCACATACTTTATGCACTCTTCTCCACATTATGGCTTTACTATAAAAACTCATGATCTGAACAGTTTAGCTCTATTTCTCTGTATTTCCTCAGTGTATCCAAAAAATGACTATCATAGGATTTTCCAAAGCTGAGAATGGCACCTCGTCATTGAGTTCAATCAAGACTTCTAGGGATTCAATTGAGAAAGTCTCAACTGTGGATAACATTGATCCTGAGGCTATCCCGCTTAAGAAACTAGCTCTTCCAATCGTTTTATGCTTCATCACCTCTCTAAGTGGATTTATTTTCGGTTGGGATGTCGGTACTATTGGTGGTATCTCAAATTTTACTAGTTTCAAAGAGAAATTTGCACCACAAAACAGTTCAGGTGAATATGCTTTTAATGAGTTTATTATTGGCTTAATCATTGCTATTTTCAATTTAGCCTGTGCTTTTGGTGGGCTAACTCTAGCCAAAACAGCTGATAGATTTGGTAGAAAGCGTGGTATCATCTACAGTGTCATTATCTATATCATTGGTGCCATTATTCAGTCAACTGCTGCTTGCTCAGGTAAATGGCCCCATTTCTTTGTCGGCAGGATCATCACTGGGTTTGGTGTTGGTTCAACTTCCGTTATTGCACCAATGTTTATCTCGGAAAGTGCACCATTGAAAATTAGAGGCTCAATGGTCGTCCTATACCAATTGATGATCAGCTGTGGTATTTTTATTGGTAATGTTACCAACTATGCATGCCATAATAACTACCCTGGTGAAACTGCTGAATGGCTTATTCCTGTCGCTCTAGGTAATCTATTTGGAACTTTAGTCTTGATTGGCGTTTGTTTTATGCCAGAATCACCGGTGTACTTGGTTAGCAAAGGCAACAGAACAGGTGCAGAAGCTTCATTTGCCAGATTGAATAGGTTACCAATGAGTTCAAGATTCGTTACTGAAGAAATTGACAGGATAGTTGAAACTAAAGAAGTTGCAGAATCTGAAGCAGAACAATCTAACTGGCACGACTTTTTAACTGGTCATCCACAGCTAACAAGAAGATCACTTTATGGCTGTCTCTTGATGATTTTCCAACAACTCACAGGATGTAATTATTTTTTCTACTATGGAACTAAAATCTTTCAATCTGTTGGATTAGATAATCCATACGTAACAGCTATAATCTTGGGTACTGTCAATTTTGTATTCACTCCATTTGGTGCATATCTAGTTGAAAAATTTGGCAGAAAAACATGTTTAATTTCTGGAAGTGCTGTGATGTTTGTTTGTATGATTATATTTTCAACAGTGGGTTTCAATTGTATTAATGATGGGGACAACAAACCTGCTGGTTGTTTTATGATTGTATTTGCATGTCTTTATATAATTTCCTTTGCATGTACATGGGGGCCTGTTACTTTTGTTGTTGTTAGTGAGCTATACCCAGTTAGAGTTCGTGCAATATCGATGGCTGTTGCTACTTCATGTAACTGGGTTGCCAATTTTTTGATTTCCCTTTTCAGTCCAATGATAATTCGTGCAATTGGTTTCAGCTACGGGTACGTTTTTGCGGGATGTTTATTCTGTAGTGGATGTTTTGTCTGGCTTTGTATTCCAGAGACCAAAGGTTTGAGAATTGAAGAGGTTGATGCGTTGTATTCTCGTTCGGATGAAGAAACCAATTAAATCCTTTTAGCACCGTTTTTTTTTTTTCGGCCAATGTTTGAAATTGATATAAACCAAAATGAAAGCGTACATGTCAATCATTAATATAAGCTACAGCTCGACTAGTATTATGATATACATATATATATATATATGTGTGTACGTATATGTATATGTAAGAACTCCATATAACTCCCTCCTCTTCCCTTTCAGGTAAGCAATTAAACCAATAGCAAAAACAAAAAGTAGTAATATAACTTTTTTTTTAAATAAAAAAGAAAACGCATAAGCAAAGTCAATGTAGTGAAAAAGAAAAAAACAAACCAACTGGAAATAAAAGCGGAAACGCCAGCTTTAGCGGTCAATTATGTTTTGAACCCCTAGCTAATTTTTATTAATACATATCAGAATTTGAATGACATTTTATCTAACGCATCCAAAGTTGCAGCATCATAACTTAAGCCACTATTAGATCTGTGGTTGGACAACATAGCTTGGGTGTTGTCGATTGGTGGTAATCTAAAGTCTGCCAAAGGCAGACATTGCATTATTTGATAAGATGATGATTGTTGGGTAACAATAACTCTTGGTGTTGATTCAATTAAAGATGGATTAACTGCTAGCCAAGTGTCTGATGAAACTAAAGGAGATTTTTGTTCTGGTTGTGGTAATATGTGTGGTTGTGCTGAGGCTAGAGATGATGTTTTTGAAGGCTTGTTGGCTTTATTGTTGATGGCATCAAGGGTATAATTCGTTACCGGATAAAGGTTTGATGGGATAGTGATACCTGCAAATACCGGGTCTTTCGATGGTATTTTATTCAAAAACTTTGAGTTTGTTAACTTTTTGGTAGTGGTGTATGAGATCAAATGTAGTTTGGCGCCTTTAGAAGTTGTTATACTAAAACTTTGCTTTATTAGCCCATCTCGTTTATATTTATAAGTTGATAAATTAAACTGCTCATGGTTGACTGATGCGGTAGAACTAGGTTGAGATTCCATCTCTCTATAAGCTAAGAAACCACCAGTAACTCTTGAGGCAGACCATGATCTACCGTCAGTCCATCTTCTCATCTTTGCCTCTTTTTCATCCCAGATGAACACATCGCCAGCTTTGATTTGTTGGCGTTCTTTCTGTTTGAGTCGTCTTATAATTCTAGGAACCAGCCCTACTCTTGCAGCTTCTAGTAGTATTATGGCATCGTCAACAGTCTGAACTGCTCCTCTATAAGACTCCATTTTTTGTTGGTATATATAATGAAGTGAGAATATTGTGGATTCAAAATGCAAAAAGAGATTAAGCTTTTGTTTTATAACGAAAGGCTATAAGATTAAGTTGGAGAGAGGCATATCACGCCAAAGTTATAAGGATTGGCAATTACAGAATTGAGAGTTCATTTAAATTGAAACATACAGGTGATTCTTGGAGAAAGAAATTTAAGCATAATCGAGCTTGAGCTTTACATTATTTTTAGGCTTAGAGTGCGTATTGAGATTCCATGCGTATATTTCAAGACAAATAAAGATGATCGGACAATATGGACAAATCTTAAAAGGCTGGAATATTTAGTCAATCCTCTGATAACTTAGCATAATCAGTATAATTAACATGACTGGCATTTATTAGCGGAGAAATGATTAAAGGATCCACGTTTTAACTTTGAACAGTAGATGATTTTTTTTTTTTGTCCTTGAATCCAAACCTCAGCAGAATTAAATGCCAATTAAATATATGCAGCTAAAACCATAGTATAGATACTTTCTCTCGGAATATCTGACATCTGTATGATCCGGTAAAATGAAATTAAAGCACTGGATTATTCTAGACTGCACATTTACAATTTTCTCTTTGTAAACTTTAAATTCCAAAACTTACAACCTCATAAGAATTTTTTTTTTTTTTTAAAAAAGAATATGTCTCTTCTCTTCCCTTCCCTTCCCTTCCCTTCCCTTGAGTATGGTGTGCCTTTTCTGTTATCGATCATGTTGGAAAAAGCTAAGGTCTTTTCCAACATGATCGGATAAGGGCTGCATTCATGGTGGATAGAAGAATCGGCGGTCCCTAGTGCTATCAACTTAAGATTCTACATATATATATCGTGCCTTGCGTGTTTATCTTTCTTTTAAAATCAGTTTAGATCTTGTCGATAACTCCGTAAATGATAACACTCGAATATTTTTGACTCAAGTTTAAGAATACACAAACAACCATAGCCTAGTTTGCGCAGCTATACGGAGATGATCCACATCTTTTAAGGTGCCATATGTTTACCAGCAATATTGAAATAGACAAGGCAGTGCTTAAAGACGATAAATCCTTTGGTGTTTAGTAAAAATATTTTCACACTGGACAACGCACAAACCCCAAACCCGAAGCATAAACAATAGATTTGTCACGATACCCTTGGACAGAGAGTTATCGGAGTGGCAAGGGTCCTAAGTTTACAGAAATTTCACCACTTTCAGTTTAATGCCAGTCAATTGGAACTAGGTACTTTCAAATATTGATTTGCATAGATTGCCTTCAGTTCCCATAATCAGGTCGCGTGATTAAGTAAATTTGAAAATGACCTGTTAATCATTAAGTTCATGGTCCCTCTAAATCTGCAATTATTTCATTAGTTTGATACTTCAATACTAAGTTCAATAATCAATAGCGCCAATCTGGAGATTAACACCACAAAATTGATATTTTAAAACTAGGACTCAACCTAATTAAACACTTCATCTGTGGTGAAAAACTGTGAGCTGGTCATCATGCTCCTTTCCGACATATACAAGACGTCACAGTTACTTAGCTTTAAACGCAGAAATATACACCGTTTCCTTTTCATGCAAAGTTTAATAGTTGTGCTTTAAAAGCAAACAGTACTAGAAATGATCTCATCAGAGTTATAGGTCGATACCTCCGAGTTTAGATTAACCCCGAACTGTAATATACCAAGACCAAGACAATCTTGGTAAGAGGTGTGCCTATGGGCTATGAGTTTATAGGATATGAGTGTATGAGAAGTGTTTTTTGTTTTTTGTCATATTCTCGTCAATTTCTTTTTACATATATTGCGGTAAGGCGCTAGTAGTAGAAAAGACAACTGATGATGCGATTTATAGCAAGAAAAAGCTTTTACATTTTAAAGTTAAATTAATGAAGTGCGACTTAAAGGATGGCACAATCAGGTCGTGCTTTGTGGTGCTTTCAAAAATATGAAAAATGGGGAGGACTTTTACTAGTAGACTAATTACAACCAAGTGAGATACTAATGACTTCATCTACTACAGATAGGTTATGTGTCTTATCCGAAATTTATTGTGGGTGCTTATTTGATCCTGGGACAATCAGATGAATGGTTATTAACAGACAATTAGCCTCAACTCTGAGTTTTCGTGATAGAAGTACATAACAGTGCACAACAGTACACAACAGTACACAACAGTAAATAAGAAGGGTAATTTTTGGGTTTAAACTCAAAAAAAAAAAACTGAAACATGTTGCCAACATTATTACAGACCATGTCTTTTAATAAATTAAAAGTTTTTTTTGACTTCAAATTGAATAGACGTCTCATCTACTGTAAATTTAAAAAAAAAAATGTCGGAAATTTCTTGGTTTGTTCCTTCATGGATGTATTTTGTTCTTAAATTATAAATTTTAAATTGTAAGTTCTAAGATCACAAACGTTAGTGCGGTCCTTGGATCGAACTGCTATTTGACTGTTTGATCCTTGGTCCTCTTCTATCTCCACTTATAACTACGTTATTGAGTCTTATGAACTAGGGACCATGGGACACACTTGACCCTGAATCTCTAACCATGCAAACTCATTATAAGCTTATACGTATTCAGCTCTAAGCTAGCAACTGTGTATTTTGTTTTTTTTTCTTTTCAAGTTGAGCTTTATTTATCCGACTGTTAACGTGCCTTTTTGAAAAAGCTCACAGTAGATCTACCAATTACTCGTGTCGATCGCTGAAATTTAACGGCCATTTCGTGATTGGTTAAAGTGGGTAAAGCGCAGCTCACCAGACTTAGAATATTTCTAAACACCAATTACAGTGTTGAGACTAAATGTTGAATGTTGGTTAGCAGTTACGAATATACATATACATATATACATATATACATATATATATAGTTGAAATCATTCCAGCCACGGCTGATGAGCAGATGGGGATAACGTTGCGTTTTTGTTTTTATTTTTATTTTTATTTTTATTTTTCTATCTTTGTTTTTTTTTTCTTTCCACTAAAACTAAGGAAAATAAGCTTATCAGTTTGTCAATTTGTCACATTGTTCAAGAAGTTTCACTGTGTCTGCATGTCCTCACATCTTTGTAAAATGTCCCTTTTCCAAATATTTCTACACAAATCATAAATGACGAGATTGTTTTACTTTATTGACATCCAATAGAATCCTCCTTATCTCCAAAAAAAAAACAAAAAAAAAACTTGTCAGGCGGCCCTGGTTTTAGACAGGATGATGAAATTTTTGATGATTAAAGACTTGTCTTGATCTATTGTCTTCTCAATTCTTTCTTTCTTAATTTTTTTTTTTTTTTATTTCCAAATATTACACCCAGGTCTAGAATCGGACCAAGGCAACAGTAAAAACACCAAGGCTTCACAAGGCATTGCCTCGAACGCGATTTTTACTTTTTATTTCTTACTTGTCCACTCTCTACTTTTTTTTTTTTTTACAGCTGCATATAAATTTTGTGCCAAGTCGCGAAACATACCAAAAGAAAAACCGAAAATTTTAAAAGCCGAAGTTTCGGAAATTGTAGCAAAAAGCCAATCCGGATAATTCCGATTCTTAGAAAAAAAAAAACACCAAATATAAATCCGAGGGCTGTGCCTAATATACCCCGGAACTCTCGCTTATTTTCTATTTCCAACGAAAATTCAAACAGCGAGCAAAAAAAAAAAAAAATACACGAGCCTCTCTCCATCTAAAACAAGAACTCAAAAATTCACAACAATCAAAACTTGGATAAACGGTCAAGCATTAAATTTTCAGGCGTCAGCGAACAGTTTTGGTGCTTCACACTCAATATCCATAAACACAACTAATATCCGTAATAGGGGTGTACTCTACACACACTCTACACATCTAGCCTCCTTGGACTATTCACATAAACAAACAAAGAATTTTTTGGGGCGTGACAGGTGAATCAAAAATAAACAAGACATATTCAATTGACACATAATTTCACCCTCCCATATCGTCAGTCATGAACTTCAATCAACAACAACAGCAGCAGCAGCAGCAGCAGCAACTTCCTCCTCACTTACAACAACAACTACATTTACAGATGTTTCAACAACAGCGACAAAACTTACAACAATTTAACCAACAGCAGCAACAACATCTACCACAACAGCAATTGCAACAGGGCCAATCACTTATAGGCGGACAGAATAACCTTACGTTGCAACAACAACAACTTCTGGCCAATCAAAGGTTGGTTGCTGCTATGAAACAGCAACAGCAACAAGCACAGGCAGCACAGGCAGCACAAGCCCAAGCACAAGCCCAAGCCCAAGTGCAACTTCAAAAATCCAAAGCTCAAGTACAAGCGCGTCAACAAGTAAATCATTCTCTACATAAAAACCCGAACCAAGAAACGAACACCCAAGTTTACACTCACCCATTAGAAAATCTTCATTATTGGACTGAAAAGTTGGAGAAAGAAGGTATTAAGGATCAGGATGTCACTTTTTATGAACAGATCATTACAAGAGATTTGTCAAATCGTCTACTTCTCAATAAAGAACGCGAAGAGCAAGGGAATAAACCATTATTACAAAGACTCATACGTGATTTGAAATTCTATAATGATTTAAAGATTGCACGTATGAAAACCATTCAATTTTCAAACCAAGGCCAGTATACCAATAGTATATGGGGCGAAGGCTATCAAGGTTATGGAAATGGGTTCACTGATGGCCCAACTAGAGTTTTGTTACCAAATAACAGAAAGAAGCCTTCAAGATTGAATGATATTAACCTGAGTAAGGCACAATTGAAACATCAAGCACAACTGAAGGAGGAATTGGTTCCGATACGATTAGAATTCGAGGCTGAAAGAGATAGATTTTCGCTAAAAGACACCTTTTTATGGAATTTGAACGAACAAAATATAACACTAGAGAACTTAACTTCCACTATCATTGAAGATTACAAGTTTTCAAACTCTCTAATTAATGACGCTATTTTGAGTTCAATGAAGGAACAAGTAAATGATTATCACCGCCATATTTACAACTCTCCATATGGTGATGATTTAAGAATTTTGATAAAATTAGACATTACAATAAGCAATAATCAACTAATTGACCAATTTGAATGGGATATATCAAACCCTGAAAATAGCCCAGAAGAATTCGCTGCTTCCCTAACAGAAGAGCTATCATTATCTCCCGAATTTGTTACTGCTATCTCACATTCGATTAGAGAGCAAGTTCAAGTTTATACAAAATCCCTATATTTGATTGGTTATGATTTCAAAGGTGGATTCATCGATGAAGATGAAATCAGAAACCATTTGCGTACTATAGTGACAGCATCAGATTACCTACGTCCAAGATCTTTTCTACCACAATTCACTCCCCAATTATTGGAAATTTCAAACAATGAGTTAGAAAGGTTGGATAAAGATAGAGAGCGTGACTCAAGACGTAAAAGAAGACAAGGAAGAGCAGGTCGTCGTGGTGGTCCAACTTTACCTGATTTATCTGATATTCCAAGAACTTTCAGAAGTTTAGTTCCAAGCACGACTTTGCCTGGTGGGATCGATTTTGGGCCAAACGTTTCTTCTTACAATGAAATAGTTGAAACTGTCAATGTTCCAAATGAGTTTGCTAGGGAAGTTATTAACCCACATACGTCTGCCGGGCCAATCATCGGTGTGTTACCACCTGCTTCTAATAGATCAACTCCAAGAACTATTGGTAAGACGCTAAAGAGAAGAGTTCAGGTTGTACAAAATGAACGCGGTTCAAAACTAATTGTTACTATAAAATTGAAAGGTTGATCCTTATGAAATAGTTACCATTTAAAACGGAAATGTATTATTATTGTTTAAATAATTTGAGAAACGATGTAGTTGAAATATGCTAATTTTATATACTTCCGATCCACAATCATGTGATCTAATTCCGGATTTCCCCTTTTTATTCGTAATAAACGACACTGCCAATTTACAAAAATATACCTAAAATGCAAAATGTTATTTCAAACCGAAATCTGAACCATCACTGTGATCCACTATATAAACACGGTCTCTCACTATATTATCACCTCAAAATAAATTTGCTACTGCATTATACCATCAATATATACCCACATATTCCAAAAATACCTATACAAAACTTCATTGTCCATTATGGTGTCTTATCACAAAGTAAGTATCATATCAGATAAAACATTCTTCTCGATGCATACTGACAAAGTTTTCCAACAGGTACAACAGGAAGATGAAGAAAACACTCTCTTTGAGGCCCCATCCCATACACTAGACCATTCACAAGGTATTGAGTTACAAAATATTGCCCCCGGCTCAAGAGAAGAATTACTTTCATCTTTTGATAGAGACTCAGAAAATTTAGATAATGACGATGACGCTACACAAGGCTCAAAAAACTCGGATGACCGTTTAAGATCTGTTGAAGAAGATGACGACGATATACATAGATCCATCCAACATAATGTTTATAACTCAGGCTCATCCTCTTCAAATATCGAAACCACCAATCAGACCCAGACACAACAGGCACCATCTTCACGTTCAGCAATAGCGATTGATTCTATAAGAAACAACTTTAATTTTTTGGACAGAGTTTTCAAAAAACAAATAAAAACGACACCCGGTCAAGCAGTAGGGCAAGGATCAGAGAATGACGGCGTATTTAATAATTTAACAGCCAAACCAGATACACAACCACATGTCGATTCTGATAAACCACCGACTTATGAAGAAGCAGCTGCAGACTCCACACCCCCATATTGGGAAAATTCTGTTTTAGCACCTGGATTTGGTGAGGAAATTTTTATCGATGGATTACCTGTTGGAAATATCGTCAATTTTGGCTGGAATTTAATTGTCAGTTCAAGTTTTCAGTTTATTGGATTTTTACTGACTTACATCTTACATACGTCACATGCTGCAAAACACGGATCGAGAGCAGGATTAGGATTGACTTTCATATCATATGGATATAGCATGATTCCTTCAACTGTAACTTACCATGATGTCGATTCCAAGGTTTCAGAGAGTAGGATAAAACCGGCAAGCCCTAATGATTATGATGTTTCAGGTGATAAGAAGATTGAAGGTGTTTTGGATGACTTCCATTCTAGTTTACCAAGTGGTGTTGATTCTGTTGTTGAAGACGAAAGTTCAGGTTCTTTTATGTATTTGGGTTATGTTGTTATGTTGTTTGGTGTGTTTATCATTGTCAGATCGCTACTTAATTATCATCGTGCCAAGAAGATGGAGCAGACAATTTTACAACCACCAGCCAATTTAGCTACTCCTGAAGAACAAGTTTAAACAGCACTTCCACCACATAACTAGATCTGGGGGTTTTTATTCAAAAAAAAAAATCAAAAAAAACACTCTTTTAGTTATATCCCCTTTTATTTGTTTTTGAAAGGGAATCTATGCTTATAACACACACTTGCACCACCACTACCACTACCATGATGTTCCTATGCTCCTTTTATACGATTGTAACTGAAATACAAAAATCTATGGTAATAGATAATGATGTAGAGTTCATTTGGGAGCGAATGTTTCCTTTTTCGGAAAGACAAAAAAGGACCTGGTTTTTTTACATCAAAATTTTTGGCAAGACGAAAAACATAACAAAAATTGAATTTACCAAAGCTTGAACATTCCTGGCGAAGACTTTGATTCAACGTTGGAAACAATTGTCTTATACTGCTGGAACTCTTACAAATATACTTTAATTGAACAATGAGCACAACCAAATCGTATGGTGTGACGCCACCCATCTCCACCAGTGGACCTACTCCAGCAGAAACTGTGTTGAATGATCAGTTAATTCAAGAATTGAAGAAACAGGGTTCTTTTGAAAGTGAAGCGGAAACGAAGAAAAGAGTAGAAGTGCTACAAATATTGCAGAAATTGGCCCAAGAGTTTGTTTATAAGGTTTCTAAAAATAAAAATATGAGTGAAGGTATGGCCAAGGATGCTGGTGGGAAAATATTCACTTTTGGTTCTTACAGACTAGGGGTATATGGTCCAGGATCCGATATAGATACATTGGTTGTTGTTCCTAAGCATGTCACAAGAGACGATTTCTTTAGTGTTTTTTCTGATATTTTGAGAAGTAGACCTGAACTGGATGAGATTGCACCTGTTCCTGATGCTTTTGTTCCAATTATCAAAATTAAATTCAGTGGAATCTCGATTGATTTGATTTGTGCTAAACTAGACGTTCCTCAGGTTCCTTTGAATTTGGCTTTGAGCGATAAGAATTTATTAAGAAATATAGACGAAAAAGATCTACGTGCTTTGAATGGTACAAGAGTTACGGATGAGATTTTACAGCTGGTTCCAAAACCCGTTGTTTTCAAATTAAGTCTTCGCGCTATCAAACTTTGGGCTCAAAGAAGGGCCATTTATGCTAATGTGTTTGGTTTCCCTGGTGGTGTTGCTTGGGCAATGTTAGTTGCTAGAATTTGTCAATTATATCCAAATGCAGTTAGTGCAGTTATTGTTTCCAAATTTTTTCATATCTTAACACAATGGAATTGGCCACAACCTGTATTACTAAAGCCTATTGAAGATGGTCCATTACAAGTTAGAGTCTGGAACCCAAGAGTTTATCCACAAGATCGTCAGCATAAGATGCCTGTTATCACCCCAGCCTATCCGTCGATGTGTGCAACCCATAACATTAGTGCCTCGACTCAAAAGATTCTTTTACAAGAGCTGAGTAGAGGAGCTGATTTGATGAATGAAGTTGTATCGAATAACAAGACTTGGTCAGATTTATTTGTTAAACATGATTTCTTCTTTAGATACAAATTTTATTTAACTATAATAGCTAGCACAAGAGGTGATGATGAACAACATCTAAAATGGAGTGGATTGGTTGAAGCAAAATTGAGATTACTTGTGCTAAAACTAGAAGTTTTTGCTGGAATCAACCTAGCTCATCCATACGTTAAAGAATTTGAGAAAACTTATATTTATGAAACCGAAGAAGAAGCAAAAGATATTGAATCTAAATTTGGCAATTACGCGAATGAAGAGGCATTATCAAAATATAAAGAAGTCACAGAGGAGAATAAAGATGAACCATTAGGAGAGAATCAAAAGAAACTACGTCTAACAGCATTATATATTGGGTTAGATATCACTGTTAATAATGATGAAAAGAAATTTGACATTCACGTTCCATGCAATGAGTTTTTCAACATTTGCCGATCTTTCCCAGAATATAGTGATACATCAGTTTTTGCAATTAGTATCAAACATGTTAAACTTTACGACTTACCAAGTTTTGTCTATACAGAAGATGAAACTAGACCATCAAAGTCTAAAAAGAGAAAAAACACAAAGAACGGTAAGAACTTGAAAAGACCAAAATCAGTGCAATCTACTCCGGGTGAAAAACTTGCAATTGATAAGATATCAACTGAAGCATAATTAAACTATTTCAAAAACAAATGATGTGAGATTGATGAAGTCTTGATCTCGTTTTATTTTGGTTCGATTGTATTATATAGTTATTTCCCTAAACTAGCCACGAAAAAAAAAAAGAGATATGTATATTCCAAATACAAAAAAGAAAATCAATCTTTAATGAATATCAATTTTAACCAATGAACTCTATCTAAGCTAAAACAACTAATACTTTTTCGTAAATGGTGAACACAATACCACCACTTAAGATTAATCTACCCAATCTTGGAGTAGCACCTTTCCAGAAAGTGATCAAACCTTCTTCTTTGAAAATCTTAACAAAACAGTTTAGCGTGCTTGAATATTTCTGACTAGCACCCAAGGCTTGCATTCTAGTTTTGACAGTATCAATAGGCATTGTAGTATAAACAGTGACAATACCAGAGAAAGCACCAACAAGAAAAGTCAGCGAAGAACTTAATGGTTGACTAGGTGGGGTACCAGAAGCAGCTTGAATTGAACTTTTAATTTTGTTATAACAACCCAATCTAACAGCTTGGTTTGAGGCTTGACGCAAAGACACAGGCAAAATACCAGCATATAATCCTTTCAAACCAAGATCTTTGATAACTCTAATTGAGCTGAATGCTCCAGATTGATATTTTGGCTTAGCAGTTTGTTTATCATCAATCATTGCAGTTTTAATTGCTTCAAATGGAGTGACAGCTACAATAGATTCTAGTAAACCTGCTCCAAGACCGGCAATGACACCTCTTGGACCTGAAAGTTTACCATCTTTATCGGCTAGTGCTCTTTTAATTGCATCAAAACCTAAGAACCTGACACTTGCCTTGACAGTGTTACCAACAACAAAAGCTGGACATCCTGTGTATAATGATGAAACACCTTGAGTTTTGGCAACGTTATAGATTAAAACCAAAGGATTTCTTGAAGCTTTGGACGATTTGTCTATAAGTTGTAGTCTAGTTTTAGCAAATTCAAAAGGATACTTTTTGGGGTAAAAGTTAGTGTTTTTATTTTGCTTTTCGAAAATACTATGGAATGAATACATACTGTTATAACACCTTCAACACCACCAGCTATACCACCAGCTATGAAAGATTTCAATGGGTCGATTTTCTATGAAGATTGTTAGCTTTTGAGATGATTTATTTTTTCTTTGCAGTTTTTCAAACATACAGGTTGGTTTTCCTTCTTATTACTCATTATTTATGCCTAAAGATCAAAGCAAAGAGAATAACTAATGGCAGATAGCTTCAAGGTTGTACAAAAAGATAGGGTCTGTTTGAAATGACTGAGTTTTCTCGAAGTGTTGAAAAATTACATAATCTAAAATCACCCGCGAATTGTTTTTGTTTTTTTTTTTTGTTTTGTTTACTTTTTTTCTTCTTTTGACGAGGAGCAAAGATTCATCTTCAGCGCTTAATAAAAGAAACAGAAAGAGGTGATATGGTGCAGTATACAAAGGAGGAACAGCAGAAACTGATACAGAGATTTGAAATTCAAAGTAAGTTTTTCTTTTTTCTCCTGTTGTTTTGGCTGGTTGGGCCATGTTTTTGGTTCAGATCAAGCAGATTAAGCAGATTAAGCAGATATCACCAAACTGAACCTTCTATTTGGACGCAATACTAACGATTTTTGAAGGATCCGAAAGGAGAGCTGGATTGGTGAGCGAGAGGAAAAAAATTGGTGACATTTTTGAGTCGAAGATACGAAGAAGGCTTAACCTGGTGCCTAAGAAATTTTCTGAGCTGAAGATCAAAGATATCCTAACCGTTGAGAGGGATCATAAGATCAAGATATATGAACTGATGCAGGACATTGATATATTACACAGACAACAGATGAGAGAAAGCACCAATGATGAACTGATGAGGTCAGAAATGGACAAGCTGAAGAAAAAGAAACTGGAGAACGTCAAGACCTATCAGAAAAGAAAGGAGAGCATGGCTGTGAGTGGGAAGGTTACCAAGCCTCGAATTCCTAGAAAGTAGAATATAACAAGAGCTTCATAATGCTTCATTTAATTTGAATTAAGTACTTAAGCAACTTTACCCAATATAAATCACGTGACAGATCACGTGACTGAATAATGACACGCTTTGTAATGGCAGTGCCTTTTTCGTTTCCGAACAAAAGTAAAAAAAAAAAAAACTACAAAAAAATTCGAAGTGGGTTTAGAAAGAGATGATCAACAAACTTCTGATTGTTTCTGAGGCTGTTTCTGAGTTCTAGAGTCGGTATTTTTTCACTGGAGAACTTTTTGAAAGCATATAACAAAACACGCATTTAGCAGCTGTTATCACAAAGCACTCATTGTATCACTGAGTGAGCTTGAAACCCCACTCAATTTTGCTTCGTTATTAAGCTCATCTCAGGCTTTTAGATCAATTCATTCACCACACTAATAATATTTTTAAATGCCCATCCGATGTCTTCAAAGAGCTCATACATAGAACAGTCTAAGATATCATCGATAATAAATAACACGAAAGTCCATACAGATGACTCCACTCCCTTTGAAGCGAGAGCTACATTAGACAAGAGCTCAGCTGAATATATAATCAAAACTGGGTTAGCTGGTGGTCTTGCTGGTTCAAGCGCTAAAACTTTAATAGCCCCTTTAGATCGTATCAAAATCTTATTCCAAACATCTAATCCTGTTTACAAGAAGTACTCGGGGTCCATTTTAGGCTTATTTAGAGCTGGTCATCAAATATATTTCACAGATGGTATTGCTGGGTTTTTTCAAGGTCATTCTGCCACGTTATTGAGAATTTTTCCTTATGCTGGTATAAAATTTGTTGCATATGAACAAGTCAGAAGAGTGCTGATACCGAGTGAAATCTACGAGACATCTATTAGAAGATTATTATCAGGGTCCATTGCTGGTTTGTGTTCGGTTTTAGTTACTTATCCATTGGATTTAATTCGTGTTAGATTGGCTTACGAAACAAGAAAGTTTGACACCCAATTTGTTAATCTCCCTCATAAAGACCATTTCCATAGAATTAGAGAAGGGAGATTAGCGACAACAGTTTTACAGATTTATAAAGAGAATCCGATTGTGGACAAGCATTTTTTTTTGATCAATCTGATCAAGAGAAACCTACCACAACAAATATCCAGCTTGACGAACTTCTACAGGGGTTTTATTCCAACTATAATGGGGATGATTCCATATGCGGGTGTTTCCTTTTGGACACACGATTTTATTCACGATACCTTACGAATGCCCTTAATCTCCGAATATACAGTTGATCAATCTGGAACAAGACCTTTGAGTTCAACGCCTGGATCCCACAAGCAAAGAACTCCATTGAAAACATGGGCACAGCTGCTAGCGGGTGGACTCGCTGGTATGTTTTCTCAAACTGCTGCTTATCCATTTGAAGTGGTAAGGAGAAGAATGCAAGTTGGGGGTGTTAACAACGGTGAGTTTATCAGCATTGGAAGTATTTCCAAGAAAATTTGGAGAGAAAAAGGATTTAGAGGGTTTTATGTTGGGTTGAGCATTGGTTATATCAAAGTTATTCCTATGGTTGCTTGTTCATTCTGGGTTTATGAACGTTGTAAATATCATATGGGCTTATAAGTCAGTCATTAACGATGTTTTTTTTTTATTAAGCAAAAAAGTATAGCATTTTGTTCTTAGATAAAGCAAAAGAAAGAGGCATTTATTTTATTTTGATGAGTTTATGGTTGTTTTAGATTATTTTGGATCTACAGATAAGTATTTCTATAATTTTTAAATTTGATGTCATTATATTTATTATTGGTCATTATAATTTATGTATGAAACTAATTTCAAACAGTATCGATACCCATAAGTTCCTTTAACATTGGGATATTTTCAATAACTTTCACTAGATCTCTCTTAACAACAGTTGAAGTAACTTTAGCATTCGAGAAATTACCAGTTCTTGAGGTAACTCTAACCACGCCAAAACTTTCCAGCGAACTAACGATCTCTAAGAACTCACCTTTTCTTAGCACACCAATCAATGAGTTGCTATTCGATTTCTTAACATAATATTCGAAAAATGAATTCAAATCCAATGTTTTGAAAGGATTGTCTTCTTCTGCTTTAATCAACATACTAATCATGACTTTTTGTTGCAAATTCAAACCTTGCAATTTCATTAGCTGATTTTGATTGAACATGTTTGCACATACTTTTGCAATATGGCTGATTTTGACTTGTGGAGCATTTGATTCATCATATTCTAAGATTTTTTGATTTTCTGATGATTCGTGTGATGCCATTGTTAATGGCAAAGATTGAGAGCTTTTCAAACCCTTTTCAACTAGCTCGATTGCATTACGGCATATATCTAAAGCTTTTCTCAAGTCACCGGAATTTGAAGCTGATTTTTTGGAACAAAGTTGAATGGCTGTCGGATGAAACAATGGTATATTTGTTGAAGTAGGATCACTATTCAGCAATCTTAACCTAGATTTGATAATTGTGGCAATCTGTTCAGCAGTGTATGGCATAAAGACCAGAGTATTTGGATTTAGACCATTTGTTTTCAATCTTGGTAATAATCTGTCAACCATATCTAAAGCATTGGAAATCCCAATTAACATTATGTTTGTTTTTTCTAAAACAGTCCAAGCAAATAATTCGAATAAAACTTGTTGATCTTCTGTGATTAATTTATCTAATTCATCCAAGACGATGATATTCATATCAGCAAAAGAATCGTCTGAAATCAAGTTTAGCAAGTCATTTTTCGCTTCTTTCAAAGAAGTTTTTCTTTTACTTAAATTTGTAAAAATCTCACTGAAGATACCTTTGATGTTACTGACTGTCATACAATTAATATAGGTATATCCAATCTTATAATCAACACCATCGATTTCAACAGGTTTCACAGAGTTTAACGATTCGGCATCTATGAATTGAGATAGTGTCAAGTTTATTTGTGCAGTTTTACCAGTTCCCGGAGGTCCACTGATGTATAATGAAGTTGATATTTTGGCTTTGATATTCTCAATGAGAAACTCCTTTAATGCCTGTGCTTCAAGATGACGTTCAGGGAGGGATTCAATGTTTTTGGGTTTATAACTTCTATGGAAAAAGGATTTAGCCTTTGTATAGATCGATTTTTTTCTTGGTGTGATTGGTGGGGATAATGGTTCAACATTTTCCTTGTTGGATTCAATGTCAGGTTCGTACTTGAGACGAGTTTGTGTTTTTGGTGTTTCGGTGAAGGACAGTCTTTTCTGAATAGATTCTTGTTTTATTGGTGTTGATGGAGGAGTCGCTGATGATGACTCTGTAAAGTTCAATTTTTTTACAGGGGATGATTTTTTTGACGAGCGTATCAGTGAGATCATAGGTTTCTGAATCATTGACTTTTGAGGTGTAGTTGGAGGAGTTGATAGCATTGTTAATGGTTTTGATTCTGTTTCTGAGGATCTGGGTAGAGTTGAAGTGGTGATTCTTCTTTTTGTAGGGCTATCGTATTCGAAAGGTTTAGTAGGTACTCTCGTCCTTTTTCTTGAGGTTGGAGTCAGCATCTGGTCGGTTAGAGTCTCTTGTAATCTTCGTAGATAGAGTGGAGTTTGCTTTTTGGGAGTAGATGGAGATTGTGGAAATGCTGGTATTTGGTCTGATGATTCAACTTCATCGCAATAGACTGAAGTTTCTTTGGATTGAGAATCAATTGGAGGGAAAATGTAATCGAATAAGCCCATTGTGGAAATTATTGATGGTGTATGTTAGAGGAAATGAAGGTAAGATGGATTGAAGAAATTGAACAAGACAAGAAGGAAATTCTTTATAAAGACATAATTTACTTTTTCAAGTTATGCAATTGATAACTTTTCCAAAAATGGAAATTTCGCGACAAACGCGGTTTTTTTTTTCTATTTTTACGCGTCTGATTAAATTTTCGCATTTTTCGCATTTTTCGCATTTTTTTGTAAACTTTTCGTAAATTTTTTGTTTTTTTTGTAGTTTCGCATTTTTGCGCAAATTCTCCAGTGAAAAGGAAGAAAAAACGACACTCTGAAAAAACCTCAAACTTTCACCAAATTTAGCGAGATACAAATCGGTTGAGAAAAGATGTCTTTTATCGAGTCTTTAAATGCAATTGCTGGTGATTCAAAGTTTTTGAATTTTGTTCTTTATGCTGCTTTTTCTTTGGGTGTTTTGAAATTGACTACTTTGACTTTAAGTTATGGGTCTTTATTGTTAGACCTTTTCATCTTGCCTCCTGTCAATTTCAAAAAATACGGTGCCAAAACTGGTAAATGGGCTGTAATCACTGGTGCTTCTGATGGGATTGGTAAAGAGTATTCCCTTCAACTTGCCAAAAGAGGGTTCAATGTCTTTTTGATTTCAAGAACTCAATCAAAGTTAGAGGCATTGTCCAAAGAAATTGAAGAAAAATATAAAGTTGAAACCAAAAGTTTGGCCATTGATTTTGCTGCTGATAAACCATCAAATTATGAACTAATAAACCAGTTGATCAAACCTTTACCAATCACTATCTTGATCAATAATGTCGGACAAAGTCATTCAATTCCAGTTCCATTTGTTGAAACCTCAGAGGAAGAATTGAGAAATATTATCACTATCAATAATACTGCTACTCTACGTACTACTCAAATTATTATTCCATATATCACTGAAACTATCAAGGCCAACAAAGGTACTCGTGGTTTGATTTTAACTATGGGATCATTTGGTGGGTTATTACCATCTCCATTATTAGCTGTTTATTCAGGTTCGAAAGCTTTCTTACAAAGTTGGAGTGCAGCCCTATCTGGTGAGTTAGCTAGCTCGAATATCGATGTTGAGCTGGTTATTTCGTATTTGGTTACATCTGCCATGTCTAAGATCAGACGCTCTTCCGCTGCCGTTCCTACTCCAAAAGTCTTTGTTGCCTCTGTTTTGAAGTCAGTTGGACGTCGTGGTGGTGCTCAGGACAGGTTTGGAACCAGTACCCCTTATTGGGCTCATGCTTTGATGCACTGGTGGATAGACAATATTGTCGGTGTTTATAGTAAGATTGCAAATAACATCAACTTAAAATTTCACCAAGACATCAGAAAGAGAGCATTAAAAAAAGCTGCTCGCCAAGCACAAAAGCAGGATTAGCCTGTCTTCCGCTCCTCTCCAATCAAAATATCCTCTCACTGTACCTCAAGCATTAGCATCTTGTAGATCTAATTATATTCACTTGTCTCTCTTTTTTACTTTCCCGATCGGGTAGTCAAGGTCTTTGTTGTTTGTTTACTGTTTCGGGACGAAAAACAAATGAAAATCTCAAAACTTAAAACGAACAGGAACGAGATAATTCCAAATATTGAAAGGGTCCTTCGACGTTAGTTTGGTAGATTTGAGGAGAAATATAAGTGCCTGGAATAAGTTTACTAGTTTCGCATTACACACTTCCATTTTTGAAGCAAAATTTTCATACACATTTTAGGCTGTGCTTCTCTAGTTTACAAAGCTTCTTTGTGATTTATCTGAAACAAAATTATACTGGTCTAATATTGGCTCTTCTTTATAAACTTGTATTCATAACATTACATCATGGTTGAGCTTTCAAACTACCAACGTTTGGAAAAAGTTGGTGAAGGTAAGTAAACAAAGCGTGTTTGTCATGCTATTCTTAAACTAACAAGATCCACTATAGGTACTTATGGTGTTGTCTACAAGGCATTAGATACAAAGCATAATAACAGGGTTGTTGCGTTGAAAAAAATTCGTCTTGAATCCGAAGACGAAGGTGTTCCATCTACTGCTATTCGTGAAATCTCTCTATTAAAAGAGCTTAGAGACGAAAACACTGTTAGATTATATGATATTATCCATTCAGATTCACACAAGTTATATCTAGTCTTTGAATTCTTAGATCTTGATTTGAAAAAGTATATGGAGTCTATACCTCAAGGTGTTGGCTTAGGTGCTGATATGGTTAAGAGATTCATGGCTCAATTAGTGAAAGGAACTGCATATTGTCATGCCCATAGAATTCTTCATAGAGATCTAAAGCCACAGAACTTATTGATTGATAAAGATGGTAATTTGAAATTGGCTGATTTTGGTCTAGCAAGAGCTTATGGTGTCCCATTAAGAGCTTATACTCACGAAGTTGTTACCTTATGGTATAGAGCTCCAGAAATCTTATTGGGCGGTAAACAGTATTCAACAGGTGTTGATATTTGGTCAATAGGTTGTATTTTCGCTGAAATGGTCAATAGAAAACCTCTTTTTGCCGGGGATTCAGAAATTGATCAAATCTTTAGAATCTTCAGAATTTTGGGTACACCAAATGAAGAGATCTGGCCAGATGTTACATATTTACCAGATTTCAAACCAACTTTCCCAAAATGGAGTAAAAAAGATCTACAGCAAGCTGTTCCTGCTCTGGATACTGCCGGTATTGACTTATTGGAACAAATGCTAGTCTATGATCCTGCTGGCCGTATTTCAGCAAAACGTGCATTGTTACATGAATATTTTAATGAAGATCAACAAGTCCATGATTACCACCAAACCCCTGCTGTTCCATTAGGTGCCTCTATCTACACCTAATTACTAATTCCTTGTGATGTTTTTTTTTTACAAGTTAACCTAATTTTCTTTTGCTATATCCCTCCTCCTACTAATCAATTCTGCCTCATATTGATGAAGTTTTTTTTTTTGAGGTCAGATTAAAATCCTTTTACGTGGATTTAATAAATATTATACCATTACAAAAGAATATGTACACGATTTCTATATAATCTACCTAAAATTTTCATAATACTCCTCTTCTCTGAATCTTTTCTCAACTAATTGAATAATTTTAGCATCATAAACATCAGACAAAGCCTCACCGCCAATTAAAACTCTCTCTTCATGTGCTTTTTGTTCCTCTTTGGTCATAACAACAACATTTGTTAAGCTAACGGGTCTATTCGGATCCCATTTCGATAACGTTAGTCTTGTAGAGTAATTAGAAATTGGTGATTTACCTCTGAAAACTTCTTCCACTATATATGGCACCTCTTTCAATGAGATTGGAACACGTTGATCTTCTTCACCAATTCTTGTTTGTTGACCAGCTAAAGTTTGGAAGATACCATCATAAATCTTTATTCTATTTTTCCCCTCAATAGGCTCAATTGGATAACCAGCCACTGAGGTTAGAATATATGAGACAATACTCAATCCAAAAACAGCTGGCATAGTTCCTAGCACAGGTAGAACTCTGACTCTGAAATCCTTCAATGCACTCAATTCATCAACTTTACCTTTTTGAAACTCATCTTCTGGTAATGGCAATAATTGTGCTTTATTAGGATCCGGCTTCTCTGCAGAGAAAACAACAGGAATGTTGGAAGTGATCCCTTTCTTTTTTAAACGACGTCTGACTGCTCTAGCTAATGAATCCTCTTCAGTGTTTGAAATATCACCAATGTTGATTCTTGAGGGATCACTCTTACAGGCAGCACCCATGGAACTGATTATTTTTAAGTTATGTTCATAGGAGAATGCTAATAAGTCCACCTTGGTGTCAATGTTATCAATACAGTCAACAATAAATGTAGGATTGCCCCCTAGCAATAGTCTTTCAGCATTTGGTAGATGAAATAGCTCATTGATTGGTTCAATGATTGCCCATGGCGCAATTTTCAATAAATGTTTCTTCAAGCAGTCAACTTTAGATGTACCAACATCCTCCAATGTGGCAACAGCGTGCCTATTCAAAGAAGATAGCGAAACTTGATCAAAATCGATGATTCTGATTTTAGAGATTCCTGAACGAATCAGCATTGTACAGACCCATGAACCAACACCACCTGCACCCACAACAACAACAAACTCATCCCTAATTTTTTTCATACCATCTTCACTTAAAAATGCATAATTACGGGCAAGTTGTTCTCTGATAAGATCTTCATCGTAATCGTGAACTGCTTCTGTTCTGCTAGACTTTTTTTGTGCTGGTTCTGATTCTTGTGTGAAGTACCTGTGATAAGCCTCTACCAAACTGGCTCCTACAAGAGCAGTAACAATACTAACAGTCACAAGTTTGCAACTCATTTCACCCTCACCCACTTTAAACAGATGGAGTTTTCACTATCAAACAAAAAAACTAATACAAAAAAAAAAAAAAGTGTCAAATTAATTTTTTTTTTTTTTTCAAGAGTGCCAAAAAAGAAAAAAAGATCTTGGAAAAAATCAACAATTCGCGGGTTTTCTTGAAAGTGAAAAATTAACTAAAAGCTTTAGTTTGGTCAAGGAAATTTGATACATTTACTCCTTTTAATATTTCAAGATGCTAATGAAGGGTATAAGGCCATTTCTTAATGCCAAAATAGGGATAATACGACGTGGGTTTGTAACCTCACTTGTATTAAAAGCAGAAAAATCAATCCAGGAACGCATAGATGCCATCCCAATAGAAAGGTACAGAAACTTTAGTATTGTTGCGCATGTTGATCATGGGAAATCTACATTGAGTGACAGACTTTTAGAGATGACAGATGTTGTAAAGCCTGGTCAGAAGCAGGTTCTGGATAAGCTGGATGTTGAAAGAGAAAGAGGGATCACAGTGAAGGCTCAAACTTGTTCGATGTTTTATAACCATAACGGAGAGGATTATTTATTGCATTTGGTTGATACCCCGGGTCATGTCGATTTCAGAGCCGAGGTTTCTAGGAGTTATGCCTCTTGTGGAGGTGCCTTATTACTGGTTGATGCTTCTCAAGGGGTTCAGGCTCAAACTGTTGCTAATTTTTATCTTGCTTATAGTTTAGGATTGAAATTGATTCCGGTAATTAATAAGATTGACCTTGATGCCGCAGATATCCCAAGATCTATAGAACAGGTTGAAACTACCTTCGAACTTCCTGCTGATGAGATCATTCAAGTCTCTGCAAAAACAGGATTAAATGTGGAACAACTGATACCCGCTATTATAGAGCGTATTCCCGCCCCAACAGGGAAATTGAATGACCCATTCAGAGCGCTGTTAGTTGATAGTTGGTACGATTCTTATTTAGGTGTTGTATTACTAGTTCATGTTGTTGATGGGTCTATAAAGAAGGGCCAAAGAGTTTTCTCGCCTCACACACAAAAGAAATATGAGGTTAGAGATGTTGGTATAATGTACCCAGATAGGATTTCAACGGAGAGGATAAGTTCAGGACAAGTTGGATATATTGTCTGTGGCATGAAAGATACATCAGAAGCAATAATTGGTGATACTTTCATGAATGTGAATCAACCCGCTAAACCGTTACCAGGGTTTGAAGAGCCTAAGCCAATGGTTTTTGTCGGTGCATTTCCTGCTGAAGGCGTTGATTTTAATGATCTAGACGACCACATGAACCATCTGGTGTTGAATGATCGTTCTGTAACACTTCAAAGAGAAACTTCAAATGCGTTAGGTCAAGGTTGGAGATTAGGATTTTTAGGTTCATTGCATGCTTCAGTTTTTAAAGAAAGACTTGAAAAAGAATATGGTGCTTCCTTGATATTAACCAATCCAACAGTGCCTTATAAAGTTATTATGAGTGACGGGACTGAAAAGATAATCACAAATCCTGACGATTTCCCTGACCAAACTACTAAAAGAATGAACATCTCAAAATTCCAAGAACCATATGTCGAAGCAATTATGACATTTCCACAAGATTACCTAGGTTCAGTGATCAAACTATGTGATAACAATAGAGGTATACAAAAGGAAATACAGTATCTAACAACCGGCCAATGTTTGCTAAGATATGAAATTCCTTTGGCCCATTTAGTTGATGATTTTTTCGGTAAGTTGAAATCAGTTACTCGTGGTTATGCCTCTTTAGATTATGAAGATGCAGGATACAAAGATTCCACTATCGTCAAGCTCGAGCTTTTAGTGAATGGTAATGGGGTGGATGCATTGGCTCAAGTGATGCATCAGTCATTGGTGCAAGCTGTTGGTAAAGAATGGGTTGAGAAATTCAAACAACATGTGAAAAACCAACTATTTGAAGTTGCAATTCAAGCAAAGGCTAGCAATAAGATTGTTGCAAGATCAACGGTCAAAGCCAAAAGAAAAGATGTGTTGGCCAAATTACACGCTTCTGATATTTCAAGAAGAAAGAAGCTACTAGTTAATCAAAAAGAAGGAAAAAAAAAGATGAAAGCTATAGGTAGAGTCCACATAAATCCAGACGCATACCAGGCATTTTTACGTCGATGAATAGTGCTAATTGTATAGCTGAAGCACTACCTATAAATAGAGCTATACGCTGCATTAAATAGTCATGAAACTTGGTAAATAACTAAATCAATCATACATAGCACTTTTAGCAACAGTTTTTAAATTTGAAAGAAAACAGAGAAAAGAAGAGTTTATTGCAATTACGTAAAAAATGACTCTTCCTGATTAATTTCGCGAAAAACTCAAAACCTATTTAAAAGAACCAAACAAAAGCGAAGAACCACGTCTTTGGGAATCCCATCAAGTGATACGTGATAAGTCATAAGTCGTAAGTCGTAAATCATAATGCCACAAACTTTAGAGCGTTCAGAACCAAACTATTTCGGTGCAGGTCCAGCTGTTTTGCCTACCTCTGTTCTTCAACAAGCTGCTTACGATTTGTTAAACTATGAAGATAGTGGGTTAGGTGTTGGTGAAATTTCTCATCGTTCAGGCCCAGCCGGTAAGGTCATCGATGACACGAAAGCCCATTTCAAAGAGCTACTGAACATTCCAGACACACACGAAGTTTTTTTCCTTCAAGGTGGTGGTACTGGTGCTTTCTCAGCTGTAGCTACCAACCTATTAGCTACCCATGTGAAGAAAACTGGTAAGACTGGTAAAGGTGCATATGTTATCACAGGTTCATGGAGTAAAAAAGCTTTAGAAGAGGCTACCAGATTAGGTGTCGAAACAGAAGTTTTGTCAGATTCCAAGAAAGCTTATGGTTCTTTTGGTAAAATTCAACCATTTGAAGAATGGGTTAAACCAAACCCTGAAGAAACCGCTTATGTTTATTATTGTGATAATGAAACAGTCAATGGTGTCGAATTCCCATTTGTCCCAGAATACGAGGGGATCGAAGTCGTTGCTGATTTATCTTCAAACATTTTATCTCGTGAAATTGATGTCAGTAAGTTTGGGTTAATTGTCGCTGGTGCCCAAAAAAACGTTGGTCTTGCCGGTTTGACCATTTACATCATTAAAAAATCATTACTAGAACAAGCTTCAGATGATGAATTGAAAGCTTTGAATGCGCCATTATCACCAATCGCATTTCATTTCCCAACTGTCGTCAAAAATAACAGTGCCTACAACACCATCCCAATTTTCACATTACATATTTTAAAATTAGTCTTGGAGAATTTGATTGCTAAAGGTGGATTGAAAGCTCAACAAATCATAAATGAGCGTAAATCACAAAAGCTATATGAGGCTTTGGATGCTTATCCAACTTTATACAACTTGCCAGTTGAAAAATCAGTCAGAAGTAATATGAATGTTGTCTTCACTATCAAAGGTGACGGTTTGGAATCAGAATTCTTGAAGCAAGCTGGCGAAAAGAATTTATCAGGATTAAAAGGCCATCGTTCGGTTGGTGGTTTCCGTGCCTCTTTGTACAATGCTGTCAGTGAAGCTTCAGTAGATCTGTTAGTTGCTTTTGTCAAGGAATTTGCTGATGCTCATAAATAGATAGATAGAATCACAATAAAGTTTTTTTTTCCCACTCTCATGTATCAACTGAATTTATAAAGTAGGTGATATTACAATTTTCCGTATCATCTAAAGAACAATGTAAAACCAAAGCTTCATTTTCACTAATAATCAAGACAACATTTTTACAGATCTCACAAATCTTTGATCCAAGCTTCCAATCTTTCAATTTAACCATCGATTCATATTTCTGCTCTTGAGATGATTGAACAGTACCTCGAGCAGTCAATGGCTCATTCCATGTTATGGTAACATTTAGATTGTTTTCTTCTTGTATGTTCAATGATAACAAGCCATGATTTGTTCCAATGACTTTCAGCACACCAGAACTTTTATATCTTTCAATTCTTTTGAATAACAAGTTGATATCTTCTGGTAAGTTTAGCATTACATCAACCCTATTCAATTCTGGCTCGACGATTTTCATATCGCTTTCTCTTCTTAATAATCTGGCAGATATACTATAGGTGTGGTTAACAGTAGACATAGTGGATGAAGAGTCGTTGAAGAATAGTGCAAGACTGGCTGATCTTTTGCCACCATTCGCGTCCCTCTTTTGTAATCTGATTGATAGTTCATCAGCATTGGATTTTTCAAACTGCTTCAACACTTGGAATAGCTGCTCAACGTTAATCTCAAAAGTAATAGTGTTATCTCTTAGAGATTCTACTTCATAAATGTCAAATATATCAGTTGAGATCTTGCACCAGACTTGTGGCTCGTTCAAGACTGCTGAGATGATGTTGAGGTGAGTGGGAGTAAATCGTAGTATACCTTGCTTTCGAAGTGATACGACAGAACTCAGAGTATCTGAAGAATAGCGTTAGTAATCCAATATAAGAGGCTGAGAAAGGGATGGAGGTACACTTACTCTTGAGGTTATCCACAGAGGACATTGCGATCTTTAACTTCATGGCCGATGTGTCTTCTTTCTTTCTATTCTGGTTTTGATCGAGTGAAGTTTGGAGAGATGATTCGTTTTCTTTACGCGATGAGACGCGAAAAGAATCAAAGAAACAAACAGCTTAAAAATGCTACAAGTCTTATTCTGAGATGAAATTATCTAAATGGATATACACAGATCAATAATATAGCTACAAAAAACTTAAAACGATAGTAATACGTGAATGTGAGGCCTTGTAATTACAATTTCACCCTGGGTGTTTCAAACCTTGGTGAAATCGCACTCAAAGAAAGTCCTCTGGAAGTAAATATAGCCCATTGTTTTTGTAAGAATGAATTCTTATTTTGAAACAAAAACATCCAGCTCAAGATTCAAATATGAAAAGATAAGAACCGAGCGAGGCACAGGGCAAGAAGAAACCTTCTTACGACATAACTTCTTTCTAAAAATGTCATGAACGATCTGCATTATGATGGAATAAACAATCTTAATCTAGATCAACATCTTCATTTTTGTAATTATCAAGGACAATACGATAAATGAAACTTGGGGCAAATCCACCACTGGCTTTAAAGTTAGTATAAAATCTTGTTAAAAATGTGTCAGTGAACTTTACATACATGTTTGTGATGTAGATGTCAATATGCTCTGGAGGAATGTAATCAAATAATGGATTTGAAATATCTGCATGTTGGACCAGATTACTGTTTGAAAAACTAACAACTCTTCCTGAATTACCAACCTCAATCAGGTCTTCACTATCGAACGGGTAAGTTGGACTTAATTTGTAAAGACCTGCAACAGAGAACACAGGAGTCTTATGAGCTTTAGCAGTTTCGCAAACAGCAGCAACACCAGCGCTTGAAACAGTACCACCATTAGCGAAGACAGACTTAGCCCCGACAATGACTTTCCCAACTCTTGACATCACGGCAAATACGTGACTGTCTGGAATGACAACAGCCTCAATTTTGGCTTCTGCTAAAGTGTTGGCAAACTTATGTGCAATTTCCGTTCCGTTAGGATAGCATTCAGTGACTAGAACTGTGAATTTTCTTTTATTTCTAGCTTTCAATAGGAATTTCAGCACGGTTTTTGAATCAGGGGTTGGTGTTAGTAAAACTTCATTATCGTGAATCAAATCAACGGCCATTGATTCAATACCTTCGTCCAAACTTGAAATCTCATCAATTAAATCCTTGATACCTTGAATTATAATCGATCTCAAATCATGGTTTTTATGTGCAGCAATTCTACTAGGTTCTTTTGTACTCGATTGGGATTCATTGGATTGCTCATCTTTCTCAGATAGAAGACTGAACATTGATGAGATCATTGGGGCATTTGAATCATTTTCTGTACTATCAACTTCATCTCTTATTATGGCTAAAACTCTCCGAACAACATTCCCACAGGAAAACTCTCTAGGCTGTGCTTTTAATAAAGTGTTCCCTAGTTGCCGTATCTGGGAAATCAATTGCTCTGGATGGTTCCATCTGGCAGCTGAAATGACTCTCAATAATAGCTGACAAGTTTCTAATGCAACATCATAGGAACCTGAGATTTGACGACGTTTCAGTTTACTGGAGAATTGTTAGAGTTCGACGGATTTTTTTTTTTCACAGCAGGGAGTCTATTCAATGAAGCACACTCACTCAATAAACGTGTCGATCTGGTAATTTATATCTTTAACTTGAGTAGACATCTTGCCCTAAGTGGTTTTCAGAAGACGATGACTTATAAAAAGTTTTTCTTTTCTTTGATGAAAATAATTTTATTCTAGTATTAAAAGGCGGGTAACACACTTTAGTATGGTGGTTATAATAACCTGAGTTAAATCTGGCTTACAATTCAAGATAGTTGGAAGATGTTCATTATTCATTAGCATAGTAATTGCTAGTCTTGTGGATTTCAAACCTCGGGCAGTTTTCCCTTTGTTTTACTCAAAACGATTTCCTTTTTTCCTTCTTCTTTATCTTCTTCTTTATTTTCTTCTTCATCTTCATCTTCATCAAATAGTGAAACCAACTTTGATCTCTTCACTGCTAGCAACTTTGAGGAGCTTGCCCCATTCGAATAATCATAATTGTCATCATCGTCATCATTGTAATAATCATCACTGGAATCATCACTGGAATCATCACTGGAATCATCGCTGGAATCATTACTGGAACCGCTAGCTATCTTGTTGAAACTCATAGATTCTCTAATCTCTTCAATTTGTTTCTCAATATCATCTAAGAAAGCGGTATCTTCAAACTTGACATTCTTTTCCAAATCAAGATCTATTATTTTTTGTAGTTTCTCTCTTTTATCGGCTAAATTAGCTTTCTCCTTCTCATCGAGTGTATTTATATAATCTTCCAATTGTTTTAATTTCTTGATATTACTAACACGTCTTCCGTCTAAAGTTTTGAAAAGATCTTTACCATTGGACTTCATATTTCGCCTGTCCTTTTTGGATATTTTATGGCCTTTCGCCCTCAACATATGTCCAAATCCACCTTTACCACCACATAAACATATGTTCAGCTTCAGATTCAAGAAACTTGACAAATCTCCCTTATGATTGTATGTAGTAGAGTCATATAAAGTTCGTACAGTGGAATACGATGAGATGTCAATACCCCCAGTGCTTGATATACTAACCCTGGATACGATTGATGGTGGCAGTCTCTCGATGATACTTCTTTTCAGATCAGTGATCGTCGTCTCAAATGGCACTTTCAGCTCTAAATTTTCAATGCCATCAATACACTTCACAAATATAGTACAATTATTAGCAGCATCAGACATCTCAATTGTGAAAACAGACAGCACAATAACAAAAACAGCCAAAACAATCCATTATAAGAGAGATTTCTTGATATTCTATCAAAGCAAGAATTCGCGAGTGATGAATAATTTACCCGGCCTGTTAATAAACTCCCAAAAAATTTTCATCGAATCAAAATCCATCAAAAAGCTCTAGAATTATCACCAGTTTTGAATCGCATTAAGACTCTTCACAATGTACACCAAAACTTTAGTCAACGTGGCTCGTTTGTCATTGCGTGCACCAGCTGCTAGCAGTATGTCTTTGATTTTTTTCCGTTTTGAAAATCCAATACTAACATTGTCAAATCAGAATTCATTGCTCCTGCTCTTGCTCGTACTGCAGCCACTTATGATCGTTCAAAACCTCATTTAAACATTGGTACCATTGGTCACGTCGATCACGGTAAGACCACTTTAACTGCTGCTATTACTAAGCGTTTAGCTGAACAAGGTGGTGCCAACTTTTTAGATTACGCCTCTATTGATAAAGCTCCAGAAGAAAGAGCTAGAGGTATCACTATTTCCACTGCACATGTTGAATACGAAACTGCAAACAGACATTATTCACATGTTGACTGGTATGTTTTTTTTATATTTTTATTTTTCTTTTTTGAAGTTTCATTGTTAACTAACGCTTAATCCCAATAGTCCAGGTCATGCTGATTATATTAAAAATATGATTACTGGTGCTGCTCAAATGGATGGTGCTATTATTGTTGTTGCTGCTTCCGATGGTCAAATGCCTCAAACTAGAGAACATTTGTTGTTAGCTAGACAAGTTGGTGTCCAACATATTGTTGTTTTTGTCAACAAAGTTGATACTATTGATGATCCAGAAATGTTAGAATTAGTTGAAATGGAAATGAGAGAATTGTTGTCATCTTACGGTTTCCCAGGTGATGATCTTCCAGTTATTATGGGTTCTGCTTTATGTGCCTTAGAAGGCCGTGAAGAAGAAATCGGTGCTAAAGCTATCGATAAATTATTAGAAGCTGTCGATGAATATATTCCAACCCCACAAAGAGATTTAGAAAAACCATTTTTGATGGGTGTTGAAGATGTCTTCTCTATTTCTGGTAGAGGTACCGTTGTCACTGGTCGTGTTGAACGTGGTAACTTGAAGAAAGGTGATGAAGTTGAAATTGTTGGTTATAACAAAAACCCAATCAAAACTACTGTCACTGGTATTGAAATGTTTAAAAAAGAATTAGATCAAGCTATGGCAGGTGATAACTGTGGTATCTTATTACGTGGTATTAAAAGAGACGATATCAAAAGAGGTATGGTTATTTCCAAACCAGCTCAAGTTTCTGCTCACACCAAATTCTTAGCCTCATTGTATATCTTAACCAAAGAAGAAGGTGGTCGTCATTCCGGTTTTGCTGAAAACTATAGACCACAAGTTTTCATTAGAACCGGTGATGTTACCGCTACTTTGGCTTTCCCAGAAGGTGCTGATCACTCTCAACAAGTTTTACCAGGTGACAACGTCGAAATGGAATGTACTTTAGTTCACCCAACTGCTTTAGAACCTGGTCAAAGATTCAATATCAGGGAAGGTGGTAAAACCGTTGGTACTGGTTTGATTACTCGTATCATTGAATAATTGGATTGATATGAGAAATGCCATAATGACGCTTAACACATTTATATGATATTCAAGTGAAACTGTCTTTTTGTCCATAGTTGAGACTGTTAAGTTACTTTTTTTGTACATACAAAATAAAATATAAAGGAACGTAATGAAAAGACTTATTCAAATTATGTAGATAATCACCTAACTAGTACTAGGTGTCATTCAGCTTGGATTTGTCAAATTGACATCTAATCCATATATAATAAGAATAAAGCATCTCCAACGATTATCTAATCATTGTGGCTGATAAGCAATTCTTCCAGATTAGATAAAAAAGAGATATAAAAACATGAAAAAAATTTACCCAAATCTAAAAAAAAAAAAAAATCACAAGATCTAATAGTCAGCTCAAAATATTCTTCTTCTGTTATCTGAAGTGTGCCATCACAGCTTCACACGCTGCTAAAATTATTTATTTCTATTCAGTTTTGCTACCAAAATCAAATTTTACCATAAACTCCATTACAAATCATGGCGGACACAGAGAGGTTGAGTCGAGTGACTTACTATTCAAAAAAAATGAAGTCTCGCAGTTCATCTCCCATAATTTCCAAAAGACTACAACTATATAATCTGGTTGTTTCCGTCTTCATTATAGCAGCATTTCTCATTGGCTATTCTTATTTGGGTAGTGCTTCTTTTAACTCCAAACTTTATCATATATCAGCTGGAAGAGGTATCGATATCGATCCTTTGAAAAGAGCACCATCACTAACTCCAGATCCAAAACACTTACATAAGTCCTTACATGGAGCAGTAGCCTCTGATATAGAAGAATGTTCTGAATTAGGTATTGGGATTTTGAAGAAAGGTGGTAATGCTGCTGATGCTGCTGTTACCGTCGCACTTTGTATTGGCTCGATAAACTCATTCAACTCAGGGATTGGTGGTGGTGGTTATATTGTTTCCAAGAAATACAATAATCCCGCTATTTCTATTGATGCTAGAGAGGCTGCGCCTCTGGGAAGCTATAAAAACATGTATAAAGATCGTGAATATCTATCCAAGGTTGGAGGCCTAGCAGCTGGTATTCCAGGTGAACTTAAAGGTTTATACAAACTATTTGAGCTACAAGGCTCTGGGAGATTGACATGGAAAGAAACAATAGACCCCGTTGTGGATTTACTCAGAAACGGTTGGAATGTTTCTTCCGTATTGGCATCTGCTATTGAATTGGACAAAGACTTTTTCAGAGAACATTATGAAGATTGGCAATACGTCTTCAAACAAGGCTCAAAGCATGACGTTTTGAAATCTGGAGACTGGACTACTAGACCTAATCTAGCTAACACTCTAGAATTGATTGCCAACAACGGAAGTGATGCCATCTTCTATGACCCAGACGGTCCAATCGCAAGTAATCTAATCAAAATAGTCAATAAAAATGGAGGTATTTTTACAAAAGAAGATTTCGAAACCTATGAAGTTGATGTTTATGACGCCCTTCATACAGATTATTTGGGTAATGATGTTTATACATGTGCTGGTTCATGTTCTGGACCTGCTCTGATCTCAGGATTGAAAATCATAAACCAATTTGGCGTTGAAGAAGGGAACGATATGGATCCATTATCAACCCACCGCTTGATTGAAACAATGAAATGGATGTCAAGTGCCAGAAGTAGATTAGGGGATCCTTTAACCAATGAAACCATACATGTTACCAGTGACGCCTGGTCTGACTTTGCTATAAGTCAAATCCATGATAATCACACGTTAAAGCATTGGAGTGATTATAAGCCAGCATATGAACCAAATGAACCCCATGGAACTACCCATTTCTCCATTGTCGATGGGGAACATAATGCAGTTGCAATGACCTCTACTATTAATTTGTTGTTTGGCTGTTTGGTCAGGGATCCATCAACAGGAATTATTTTGAATAATGAAATGGATGATTTTTCAGTTCCTGGAGTTTCAAATGCATTTGGTGTTGAGCCATCAGTCTATAATTTTATTAGGCCCAAGAAGAGACCGTTGTCATCAACTGTTCCAACAATTGTTGTCAATGAACTGGGTAAGCCAGATTTAATCATTGGTGCTGCGGGTGGAAGTAGAATCTATACTGCTGTTTTTCAGGCCATCGTCAGAACTTATAGCTACAACATGCCATTGCTGGAAACATTAGCATATCCACGTCTACACCATCAACTTTTGCCGAATAGAATAGAGCATGAGATCAATATTGGAAGTGATATCATTGAAGCATTACGAGCAAAAGGTCATGAAATAATCGTTCAACCCCCTAAAACCGCGATGAATGCTATAAGAAGATGGGAGGGGGAGTGGAATGCAGTTAGTGACTACTGGCGTAAAAGAGGTGAAGCTGCTGTTTTATGAATAATGGATAGACATAAATATATTTATATACTTTTTTTTTTTTAGAAAGAATAGTGAAGATATAGGCTAATTTTTAAACGACAGGTATTTTTTTCCGACTTCAAAAAAAAATCTCTTAGTGAAAAATTAATAAGAACCAAAAAAAATTATCCGTTTAAAACCTGGAGAACCTAGGCAATGAGTATTGATACTGCTCCAACCATCCACGAGCAGCCAGTACAAATTGCTCAAAACGAGACTCATTTGGAAAACACCCAAACTGAATTTGAAAGATTTAACGATTTCCTCATCAAATTACGAGACAGTAATGAGCCAGTACAAAAATTTCAACATGCTGGGGTTGCTGATTTCTTGAAGTATCAACTGGGTCATCTAAAAGGAAGTATGTTTGAAACTTTGAGTGATAGGGGTGATTTATACAGAGAGATAAAAGATTATTCTTCGAATACCACTGTTTATATGGTTCCATTCTTATGTGAAAGACCTTGTTTGTTGTTAGAGTCACGTCTTGTAAATGATAAAGGAAAACCAGTTACCATTTCGTACAAGGATACAAATGAGGAAACGCCAACTACAGAGTCATACCCTTTCCCTCCAAGAATTTTGACTGAGGGACACCCTGAACATTTTACCATATCACGAGGTGATCTGGTGAAAGCGTTTGGGTCAATTAGAAACGAAATAAAAAAGAAAATAATTGCCCCAGTTTCATTAGCAACAGGATACAAATGGGAATATTCTAAAAGTTCTTATAGAGATAGGGTCTATTTCCTGGAATTCAATTGCTTTCAAGACTCCAAAAAAGATATGTCACCTTCAAAATTCAGAAATAAGAACCTAAGTGAAGCATTCGAGATACAAGACTGCATGTCATCCATTCACATTGGAATCCATATTTTCACCAAGAAATTCATCATATCGTATCAGCATAAGCAGCATAATAAGTTGCTGGATATCGTGTATGCCATACTATCACAGATCTATAATGAATCATGAGATTTGGGCAGTTCAAGCAGCCCGGAAAAAAAAAAACGGATAGCATACAAGCATTATGTCATAATAGAGGACTCTACGCACTATCAAAACTTGTAGCACTAGCCAGAATCATACTCTCGATCTACCTGAAAGAATACTACACCAACCGCGTTACCTCAGCAACAAATACAAATGTCACGTGATAAAATTTCTCCAAATGAGGAAATTGTAAACAAACCGTCTTTTTTTGATGGATCTCAAAAAATTCCCATTCGTGAAAAAAAAGCGATTTGTTTACAAATTGACGAACTGTGTTTCAACAAAATTACAATACAAAAGGGATCATAAACTGCCAAAATGAGAGAAGTTATCAGTGTCAATGGTATGTACATATTAGCACAACTAGATAGGTACTTTTTCTATGGGTTTGTAGAGACCATGTTGCTTGTTTTCGTCACCAAAATTGGGAATGTCAACGCGTCAACTCATCAATTTTAGAAAAAGTTTTGCCATCGCCTTTCAAGGTCTCATTTCACCATACTAACTAAAGTTATTTTAGTCGGTCAAGCTGGTTGTCAAATCGGTAATGCTTGTTGGGAACTTTACTCCCTTGAACATGGTATCAGACCAGATGGTTATTTACAAGAAGGTTTAAATAGACCAAAAGGTGGTGAAGAAGGTTTTTCAACCTTTTTCAGTGAAACTGGTTCTGGTAAATACGTTCCAAGAGCTTTATATGTTGATTTAGAACCAAATGTTGTCGATGAGGTTAGAACTGGTGAATACAAAGATTTATTCCATCCAGAACAATTAATCACAGGTAAAGAAGATGCTGCCAATAATTATGCCAGAGGTCATTACACCGTTGGTAGAGATTTGCTAGATGATGTTTTAGACAGAATCAGAAAAATGTCAGATCAATCTGATGGTTTACAAGGTTTCTTATTCACACATTCTTTAGGCGGTGGTACTGGTTCTGGGTTTGGTTCATTATTATTAGAGCAATTAAGTTTAGAATATGGTAAGAAAGCTAAATTAGAATTTGCTGTCTACCCAGCTCCACAAGTTTCCACTTCTGTTGTTGAACCATATAACACTGTCTTGACTACCCATACTACTTTAGAACATGCTGACTGTACTTTCATGGTTGATAATGAAGCTATTTATGATATCTGTAAAAGAAACTTGGATATCTCAAGACCAAGTCTTTCAAACTTGAACAACTTGATTGCTCAAGTTGTTTCATCAGTTACCGCTTCTTTGAGATTTGACGGTTCCTTAAATGTTGATTTGAATGAATTTCAAACTAATTTGGTTCCATACCCAAGAATCCATTTCCCATTGGTTGGTTATGCTCCAGTTGTTTCAAATGCTAGAAGCTCACACGAAGCTAATTCAGTTATGGAAATTACCAATGCCTGTTTCGAACCAGGTAACCAAATGGTTAAATGTGACCCAAGAACCGGTAAATATATGGCTACTTGTTTGTTATACAGAGGTGATGTTGTTACAAGAGATGTTCAAAATGCCGTCGCTCAAGTTAAGACCAAAAAGAATGTTCAGTTAGTCGACTGGATTCCAACTGGTTTCAAAATTGGTATTTGTTATCAACCACCAACCTCTCCACCATCCTCCAATCTTGCAAGTGTTGATAGAGCTGTTTGTATGTTATCAAACACTACTGCTATTGCTGAAGCCTGGAGAAGAATTGACAGAAAATTCGATTTGATGTACTCCAAACGTGCTTTCGTCCATTGGTATGTTGGTGAAGGTATGGAAGAAGGTGAATTCACTGAAGCAAGAGAAGATTTAGCTGCTTTAGAAAGAGATTATGAGGAAGTTGGTTTAGATATTGACCAAGAAGAAGCTGAAGAATACTAAGTTTCAGGTGTTCTTTAATAGTTATTGATTTCGATGTTGATACCCTTTTTTGAAATAACTTGGTCATGTCTTTTTTCTTCAGTTTTATTAATCTTATTGCCTTTATTCAGTCTAATTATTATGTTTTTGCGGTTGGTTACTTTTTTACTTTATACTCTTTTTTTTTATATACTTGATTCTATTTTTAATGATTCACAGGTTTAATTAATTTAATTTTTGATGTAATTATCTGAAAGAAATTTCATCCAATGCTAATATATTATTATCAATGCTATATCCTATTATCAATGCTATATCCTATTATCAATGCTATATCCTATTCTAAAAGCTCATAAATCAAAAAATGAGTTTAAATTATTAGTCTTACCCATAGACTTTATAATCTTCTTCTTCAGAGTAGGACGTTTTTCTCCCGTTGTCCCAATACGTGTTAAGCCCGGAATATTTTCTTTCCTGCTGTCCTTGTCTAACTTCTTCAAGAGTAATCCTTGGTGATACGTCTGAACCTCGCCCGTGTTCCAAATACGGTCATATTCCCCCTGTTTGTAACGAAAATTTTCGTTATATGGGTGGTCCAAGATATTAAAATCCATACACATTGTTGATTCTGTTGGCTTGATTGAATGATCATGGATTCCAAACTTCCTAAGAATTGCTAATGTTTTCATCCCCCAAGATAAATTATTTAGGGACTTGTCGTCAATGAGATCCCAATTTGTATAATCTATAGTAACCCATTCTTTTGCCATGTTGAAAATTGTTTTTGTTTGTATTTCAAGGTATAATAGATGACAATATGGTGTTGCTTTTTGCAGTTTTATTAGTGAGTCTTCACTAATCTCAGGAACAGATAAAAGTTGTAAAGAGTTCCATTTTTGGGCTTTCAATGCAGAACACCAACTATATATGATAGACTCTGGAATTTTGTTTGTCCTTGAAATTTTTAAACTTGTTAATTTTGCAAGATTTGTCAAGTTAAGGTAATCATCATAGTTTAAAGGTTTTGAAAGCTCTAGGATCACAAGATTTTTAAACTGGCAATAATTCAAAGAGCTGATGAACTGTGACAATTGCACATTACTGAACAATCTTTCAACTCTATGATTTGAAGAATTTGGGAAAGTGTTTGTCATCAATACTTTTTTTTTAGAATCTGGATAACTTTGGATATAAGGATGTGATTTGAATGAAGGTTCTCTACTGAACGCACCAGCAAACAGTCGATACATCAGGAAGCTGTCTCTATTCCAGCAAGCAATGTATTCCCAAACTTGTTCCCAAGTAGACCAATTCCCAACCTCTAATAATTGTAGATTAATCAAATCATGGTTCTCTGCTATCTTCATGGCACATAACGTTTTTAACGTCCGAAGCCTTGTAATCTCATTGCGACTCGACAAAACATAGGGTGAACTTTTTGTGTCCCAATCATAAGATGCTTCTGTGGACGTGTCATTGAACGCTCCAGTTGCGCCTATCTGTTTGTATAGTTCTTCATCTGGGATCATACGATCGTTGTTGTTTTTCCTCATTTTATCAAAATCCTCATCTCTATCATGTTTTTTACGAGACTTCACTGTGTTTCTCCATGAAGAAGCAGTGTTGAGTTTTCTTGTGCTCTTTCTTTTTCTCTTGGGTGCTGATGCACCCAAGAGAAATGGTCGCTGTTGCTTATTCTTGTGCTCCTTGTGCTCCTTGGGAAGTGACCTAATCATGTTTACTGCCAGTACCAAAGCCACTATCTGTGTCGGTGTCAAAAAGAATCAGGTGTAAGACGAGCAGCAAAAGAGGTACACACAACCAGCTGGTGGACAAAAGTCAGCTTCATCGGTTCAATCAGTAAACAAATAGAAACAACGCGTTTTGATTTGACTTGAATTGATTTGATTTCTCGCGTCTCTTTCTTGCGCGAACTCATCCTGTGAATCTGACATTGGTCATAATCAGAGCATGTCTGGATGGGGCTTTCTTGTCTAATGCGACAATGGTCTGTGTTAGAGTATGAAATCTGCAGGAAACCACATAGCACTATCCTTCCCATCCACAATCACTGCCATTATCAACACTTTTTACTACAAATACATACAGTAAATCCCATTCCATCCCATTTTAGCACCAATCCGCTTAAGAGTGGCCCGTTTCAAATTCTCAATCAATGAAATTTCGACTTAAAAAAAAACAAAAAACAAAAAAAAAAAAACGCTATGGGAAAATTCAAATAACAGATAATAAAAAAAAAAACAAAACGTGGACAACTTAAGCTGTTCGTCTTGGTTTAGCTCACAATTAAGATGGCACAAGTTGGAATTGGAAGGAAGAACGTTGTTTTCTCTAACTGGGCTGGGATTTTCTCATGCAAACCTGCATTGTATTTCCAACCAAGCTCTTTGGACGAAATCGTGGAGCTTGTCAAACAGGCTAATGAAGCAAAAACAACTCTGTTGACCGTTGGTTCTGGTCATTCTCCTAGTGATCTGGTCATGACAAACGAGTGGCTGGTCAACTTGGACAAATTTAACAACGTGTTGGACGTTCAAAGACACGAAAGTGGTTTGTTTGCTGATGTTACTGTAGAGGCTGGTATCAGAATTTATCAGATTAGCGATTTTTTGAAAACTCAAGGGTTAGCCATTCAAAACTTGGGATCCATCAGTGAACAATCCATCGCGGGAATTATTTCTACTGGTACTCATGGTGCTTCTCCTTATCATGGGTTGGTTTCTCAACAAATTGTTAATCTAACTATTGTTAATGGTAAAGGTGAAGTTGTCTTTTTAGATTCTGAAACCAATCAAGATATTTTCAGGGCTGCTCTATTGTCTTTAGGTAAAATTGGTATTATTGTTAAAGCTACTATCCGTGCCATTCCTGCTTTCCAGATCAAATCATCTCAAGAAGTTATCAACTTTGATACTTTATTAGAAAGATGGGAAACTTTATGGGTTAGCTCTGAATACATCAGAGTTTGGTGGTACCCATATGCTAAAAAATGTGTCTTATGGCGTGGTAAAAAAACTGAGGAGCCACTATCTGCTCCAAGAACAAGTTGGTGGGGTTCAACTTTAGGTAGATTTTTTTATGAAAGTTTACTTTGGTTCGCTGTTAATATTTATCCTGCCTTCACCCCATATGTTGAAAAATTCGTCTTCAGTCGCCAATTTGGAAATGTTGAAACTGTTGATAATGGTGGTGATTTTGCTGTTCAAAACTCAATTGACGGTTTAAATATGGATTGTTTATTCTCTCAATTTGTTAACGAATGGGCTGCCCCATTGAACAATGGTCCTGAAGTTTTGAGAAGCTTAGAACATTCAATCACTGCTGCTGCTGCAAACAATGACTTCTACGTCCATGTTCCAATTGAGGTTCGTTGCTCAAATACAACTTATACTAACGAAGTTAGCAATGTTCCAGATTTGACTGATCGTACTCCAGTTTCTCCAGGTCCAATTAAAGGTAACAATTTGCGTCCATATTTGGATGGTACTCCAAACCTGAATTATGCTCCATTGTCAGATGTTACCAATTCACAATTGACCCTATACATCAATGCAACCATGTACAGACCATTCCATACTGATTCGCCAATTGGCAAGTGGTATAAGATCTTTGAAGATATCTTAGGTGCTGCAGGCGGTAAACCACATTGGGCTAAGAATTTCTTGGGTTCAGTTGAGTATGCTAAAGGTGCAAACGTCAAAGAAGAAACTCAATACACCGATGCCGAAATGAGAGGCTTTGCTAGTAAAGTTGAAGAATGGTTTGGTGATGATTTAGAAGAATTTAGAAGAGTTAGAAGAGAACAAGATCCAAATAACGTGTTTTTAAGTAATAAGGACTGGGCTATTAGAAATGGTATTGTTAGTGCTGATGAATTTCAATAGAAAAATCGCTTTGACGACCCAATTCAATTGGATTTTTTTAAAATGACGAGGCTGATAGAAATTGTTTTATTGTTAATTAGTTGGTTGGTTAGTTAGTTAGTTAGTTCCTTTTCTTTTTTGTTTTATTTATGTTTTTATGGCTCTTTTAATACGTCGATTGGTAAGTTATTCATAAAAGTAGTGAATTCTTTTTGCTCGTAACCGAATCACGGTTTTCCCGACTTTCGACGTTTATTAAAAATTTGATTAGAAATTATAATAAAAGCTCTCTCTCTTTCTCCACCAATCCAACACTAAAGAAAATGGCTGTTGAAGATAAAACTGAACTGTTGAAGGAACCACTGCATGGTATTTATATTCCAGTTGCTTTGGTCATTTTTGGTACTGCCATCATCGATTATACACTATTGGTTTATGTCTTGCCAATTTTAATCTCATTCTTAGCTTTCAGATCCATTGATGCTCTAAGAAGAAAAGAAACTTTACACCCTGAAAAATGGAAAGCTCTAGAACTACTTGATAAGACTGTCATCTCAAAAAACTCTGCAATTTATCGTTTCCAATTGAAAAGAGAAACTGAAGTATTGAATATTCCAGTTGGTCATCATGTTGCAGTCAATGTTGATAATGTCATCCGTTATTATACCCCAATCTCATCAAAATTTGACGAAGGTTTCTTTGATATCTTGGTGAAATCATATCCAGATGGTAATATCTCAAAATACTTTGCTACTTTAAACCCGGGCCAATCAATCAAGTTTAGAGGCCCAGTCGGTAGATTCAATTACGCTACTAATCATGTTAAAGAAATTGGTTTAGTTGCTGGAGGTTCAGGTATAACACCAATCTTACAGGTCATTGGCAAAATCACAACGACTTCAGAAGATGTCACTAAAATCTCATTGATTTATGCCAATGAAACTGAAAATGATATTTTGTTGAAAGATGAATTAGATGAATTAGCAGCTAAATATCCAAATTTTAATGTCCATTACACTTTAACCAATCCACCAAATGATTGGGAAGGCGATGTTGGCTATGTCACAAAAGAATTGGTAGAGAAATATCTTCCAGCTCCTTCTGATGACTCAAGAATTTTGATTTGTGGTCCACAAGGTTTGAAGACATCGTTGATTGATATTACTAAGGATTTAGGCTTCAAAGAAGCTAAAATGCCATCGAAGGGTGATGATCAAGTCTTTATCTTTTAAGCTACTATACATTTATATTAAAAAGATGTTTTTTTTTTCTATTTTGTTAATACCTCTATATATCTGTCTATATAATTCAATGATAGCAGCATGTTTTGCATTATATTTTGCATTACTATCATGTGCTGTTATACTATTCTAAATTTCAAAAGTCTGTGATATTTAACTATAATAGTAATTCAACCTCCGCAATCATACACAAATGATCACTTGGATATTCTCCCTCGTGTGGTTGGCCATGCTCAGTCATTTCTTTACCAGGTGGCATTCTCAGTAATTTTTTTACCCTAACATCAGTAATTTTTTCAAATTCTTCTAAACTACTCGGTTGAGAATTAGAATATAGATCCCAATCAGTTACATAGAAGATATAGTCTAATAATCCCCTCCAAGTATGGGCCCAATTTGAAATTTCTGGTTCGCCTTTTTCATTATCCAATCCTGAGTTTTCAGGATGAACAGAATTATAAGCAACTGAATATAACGATAACGCTCTCATTGGTAATGAGTTATGAAGTTGCTCCATCTGATTAACCAATTCAATTTGTTCTTCAGATGGCTCATACTTCTCAGGAACTGGATGCTGAGGTTGGTTTTCTCCAAACTTTTCAATGTTACCGCCTTCTTCTTCATTCTCATCCTCATCTACTCCCTCACGAAGTTTAGAATACTGGAAAGAAGTTGAACATTCAATTACCCTCTTGCAACGATCGTCATATTTAATAGGTTTAGAAGTAATAGACAGATATGGAGCATCAAATGGTTGAGAATTGAAATCACCACCAAAGAAATTAAACCAAAGCCCGCCTTGTAGAATTTTGACTCTATTTCTAAACTCTTGAAGCTTACTCAAAACTAGATAACTTTGTCTTGTTCTTTCATATGTTCCAAAAGGATGCCAGAATAGATGAGTAGTACCAATCAATAACCCTTTTTTTTCTGTGTTTGGGTATTGTTTCAAAATATTATCTTTGAACTTCAGCGCTATGATCAACCCAACGTTCTTGGTCACCGTTCTTGGAGCTATGTCTCCAGAAGGTTCTTTATCATAATCAATAAACATCTTGTCTGTAACATCAAAAAGGCTACTCTTGAAAAATATAGCAACCCCATGATTCTTATCACCCCAACGATTATAACAAGAATCGTATCCCAGTTTGCCAAACTCCGGTTTCCAAAATGAGTTATATTGGATATAATCAACTTCTTGTAGCAACAATATGTCACTATTATAATGCTTAAACTCATTGAGCAGTACCTGAGATCTCTTGTACCACTTCAATGCATTCCCACTTGTTGGAAACAATTTTCTTCTGATTAAAGCCTGTGCTAATATATTATAAGTCATTATGGAAACAGACAGCCCTTTCTTCCCTTCTGTTTGCACGTGTGGAATCTCAAGTAATGGTCTGGAAATAAACCTTAGATCATCAGGGATGTTGACCTGATCTGGGTCAACACCACTCGCAACTAAAGCATCTCTTTTGGCTTTTTTAGCAGCTTCCCTTTTGGCTCGTTGCTCAGCGATATATTCTGGAGTGATTTCAGCAGGGTTTTTTGAGCCTTTCTTTTTTTTGCTCTTTTTAATTGCGTCATTAGAGGTGGCCTCTGGTTTAATAGATGTTTCTTCTGGATTAACTGCTCTGCTCTCTGTCATTTCTTATGGTTTCGATCTATCTTGTTAATATAATTGTCTTAGATGTACTTTTTTTAAACACCGAAAAAAAAAAAAAAAAAAAAAATTAGACGAAAAATAGATGCGTTAAAGAATTTCTAAACAAATTGACCTAGCTTCATAAATTCTGATAAGTAAAGATTCATCTAACTTTTAAATTCTAAACTCTATACACTCTTTGAAGAATCATATATTTTAAAAATCATTTTCTTTGGATATTGGAGTGCAAGTGATGTTCTTGGATGAACAGTCCAGTGATCATTGAAAGGACAATCGTAACAACACTAAATAATAAAGCTTGATGTGCACTAATATCATAACTTTGAATAATAGCCTCTCTGAAAACTTTAGGGGAAACCCAAGTATACTGAGAGGAGTTGAAGGCTTTCTTTATGATTTCTTGGACCTCTTTCTTTGTGTAATCTGACGGAATAGAAGTCAATGATTCTGTAAGTTCCTTTAACAAAGAATTCTGAAATATGAAACTAGCAATAGCAACACCAATCGTAGACCCAGTAGCTCTGAAAGCATATTGAATTGAAGTAGTTGCTGCTTGTTGATCATGCGTAACAGAGGCAATCAATGCCAACAAGGTAACTGTCAACATTGCGGCATAAGCAGCACCAGGAACAAACAGCTCGATGTATTGGAACCAATTTGGAGTTGTTCTGGACGACTTGTAAACAGTATAGACACCCAATACTGAAATCCCACTAGCAATGATGGAAAATTTAAGATATTTACCAGTATGTCTCATATAAATACCCGATCCAAATGATCCTATTGAAACTCCAACAAAATTTGAAATGGTTCTTAGTCCGATTTGAGTTGGACTCAGCCCTAAAACAGAAGACCAGTAAACTGGAATATAAAATAAATATGTATATACTGCCATACAAGCAAACCAGTTCACCAAACTTGAAGACAAAACAGTTCTATTGGCCAGTAATCTGACCGGTATAACTGGTTGTACAGCAAGGTACAATTCAACATAGGCGAAAACACACATTGTAATGACAGTAAAGATAATCAAGCTCCAAAATACAACACCATTAACAACAATTTCATGACCTGTAAAAGAAACCAAGATCATAAAGCTGAACAACGAGGAAACCAACAAAAATGCACCTGCGAAATCAACCTGTTTTAACTTTTCAGTTTTGGAGCCTTTGATTCCAAGCCCAATTGAACCTTTAGGTAGCTCCAGGTTCTTCCAAATCAAAATCCCACTCAACAAAGCAATAGGTACTTGACTCAAAAAGGCATATTCCCAACCAAAATACTTATCGAAAAAACTCCCAAATAACCCACCAATTGAAGCACCTGTACCAAATGCCAAATTTCCAATTCCTTGATAAACACCTCTTTTTCTCAATGGAACCAAGTCACTAGTTGTTATCGTACCCAGTGAAGTCAACCCACCGCCACCAATACCACATATAAATCTTCCGATAGACAATCCGAGTAAATTATGAGAATATCCTGATATCAAACAACCTAGTGCAAAAGTCGAGTTTGAAAAAATGATCAATGGCTTACGACCATAAATATCTGACAGTTTACCGTACAATGGCTGGAATGCAGAGCATGATAGTAAATATGAAGTGGCAATCCATGACATCTTGGACAGTGCACCAATATCTGAGGCGATAGTTGACATTAGCGTGGTAACAATAGTGGTATCCAAAGCAGCCAAAAATCCACCAGTGTATAACGATGCAATGATGATTGACAATTTCGCAGAGCTCAATTCCTGAGAAGCTTCTTCATTCAATTGAGTTTCGATGTCTTGATTATTGCTTATTGACCCATAACTCGAATGGGTATTGTTATCTAACCCAGTCAAAGTATCAATCGTTGAGTCCAAAGCAACTTCCCTTGCAACAAGGCCAGGAGAGCTTAATGTTGGATCATCTAGAGCAGTATTGTTGGGATCTAAAAGACGCGATGTATCAGGCATTTCCCGGTATCCCTTTTGCAGCTATTTTGCTTCTTTTTTTTGGTTTATAGCAAGGTGACTTTCCAAACAATAAGAGTTCTTTATCGATAAATTTCTTAACAAATTCAAGATTAAGCCATAATTTCAACGATCTCCGAACTCGCGTTAAATCCGTCATTAAAAACATACGAAAATAATCAAAAACAACCGGATTATAATTCAAAAAGACCTAAACAATAGTTAAAATATAAAAAAAAAATAAGACTAATAAAATAGTAGCAACAAGATACTCCAGGAAAAAGATATTAAGAGTAATGTAGATTATGAGACCTCTCATTAAAAAAAAAAATGAAAACCCTCATGAGTAGATGTTAATAGAAAAGCCATGACAGAATTTTAGGGTATCATTATAAAATATCATTCAAAACCGAAACTAAGACGGGTTAATATCCATGCCATCTAAAGTTACTCAAGAACTTCATCTAATGATTGTTCTTCAGCGTAATCTAATTCTTCATCGTCTTCAATAGTAGCATCTTGATATTGTTGATATTCACTGACCAAATCATTCATATTAGATTCAGCTTCAGTAAATTCCATCTCATCCATACCTTCAGAGGTATACCAATGCAAGAAAGCTTTCTTTCTAAACATAGCGCTAAATTGATCACCAACTCTTTTGAATAATTCTTGAATAGAAGTTGAGTTACCAATGAATGTTGCAGACATATCTAAATCTTTTGGAGAAACTGAACAAACAGCAGTTTGAACGTTATTTGGAATCCATTCAACAAAATAAGATGAGTTTTTGGTTTGAACCTTGAACATTTCATCTTCAACTTCTTTAACAGAAACCTTACCTCTAAAGAAAGCAGCAACAGTCAAATATCTACCGTTTCTTGGATCCGAAGCAGCCATCATATTTCTTGCATCAAACATTTGTTGTGTTAATTCAGGAACAGACAATGATCTGAAAGATTGAGAGCCTAAAGATGTCAATGGAGCATAACCAACCATAAAGAAATGTAATCTTGGGAATGGAACTAAATTAACAGCTAATTTTCTTAAATCTGAATTCAATTGACCTGGATAACGTAAAGAAGTGGTGACACCTGACATAACAGAGCTCACCAAATGATTCAAATCATCGTAAGATGGACTTGGTAATTTAAGAGTCTTCAAGCAAATATCATATAAAGCCTCATTATCAATACAGAAAGTTTCATCTGAGTTTTCAACCAATTGATGGACGGATAAAGTGGCATTATATGGTTCAACAACAGTGTCACTGACTTTTGGAGATGGAACAACAGAAAAAGTAGCCATCATTCTATCTGGGAATTCTTCTCTAATTTTACTAATCAACAAAGTACCCATACCAGAACCAGTACCACCACCTAAAGAATGGGTGATTTGAAAACCTTGTAAAGAATCACACCCTTCAGCCTCTCTTCTGACGATATCTAAAACAGAGTCGACTAGTTCAGCACCTTCAGTGTAATGACCTTTAGCCCAAACGTTACCAGCAGAGGATTGACCATAGATGAAGTTATCAGGTCTAAATAAGTTACCAATTTTGGATGTTCTGACAGCATCAATAGTACCAGGTTCTAAATCAACGTTAACAGAACGTGGAACGTATTTACCTGAAGAAGCTTCATTAAAATAAACATTCAATCTAGCTTTTTGAATATCATCATGACCGTGATAATTACCGTTTGAATCTAAACCATGTTCACCACAAATAGTTTCCCAGAAAGCAGCACCCTACAATCAGATATGTTAGTATGGATACTTAAACATATTTGATCCCTAAATCTGATGATAAAACGCGTCTTTCGATGCAGCGTTGCCTCTCTAATCAGAATAATGGGGGATAACAACAACTTACAATTTGGTTACCACATTGACCAGCAGATAAGTGGATCTAATAAATCAGTTAGTAAGAGTGCACTTCTAGGCAATAAACGACCAGTCTCATTGTTCCAGCTCTTTATTTTCAGCGATGGTGGTTGAAATATATGATTTTGCCATTGAAGGGAATGTTGATGTTTACGCGCCCATCACCAAAAACAACAGGAAAAATAACCAAACAAATACCGTTTAATACGCCAAAAAAAAAGTGAATAATACTAATATAAAGTAGATTGATTGAGACCGGTGATGTTGAATTGTTAAATGTACCAATTACTTACAATTTCTCTCATTTTTTTGTCCTTTTTTTTCCCTTTTAGAGTTTTTGTTTTCTTTTGTTGTTCTTTTTCAGTTTCATTTTTTTTCCTCTTTAAAAAAATTCAAATTTGGACTGGTCGATTTTTTTGAGATTTTGTTTACAATTTGTCCCAAAATAGTAATATTTCCTTATCCGGATGTATTTAGTAAGTAACTAGGGAAACAAGTTTTTTCAATTTCCCTTTTCGGGGTTTTCAGCAACGGATTTTCGCCAATTCTTTTTAGTTTTCGTTTTTTTCGCTGATTTATCCGTTTTGAGAAACATTCTCAATTGTTTCGCCAAATTCAAAATGCTCCGGAAAAAAAAAGAAAAAAAGTGGTCGATAATGAAAAATCAAAAGGATTTGCAACAAAATAGAGAACGCGACCCATCACCAAAGTTACTTCAAATCACCTAACGACAGATGCCTTCACCTGCCTCCCCTGCTACTAGTGCACAACCATCAAATAATGTTCTCTCATTTAGTGCTTTTGCTCATCAATTAAAGCCAAAATTGACCGTATGTATCCTTTTTTTCAAAGTTGTTCCACTGATAAAGGACAAAGGACCGTCAATCCCATAACCGTTGAAAAATGGTAATTGTCATAAACAAGTTCCAATTTGACTAACAATTTCCATTCTAGACTCCTCAGTTCTTCTGGTTTCTAGGCCATGTCCTCACCTTGTCCAACTCGTTGATTTATACTTTGTTTTCATTTTTCTCATATAATTTATCAAAGAAATACTACAACTATGCCTTATTATCAATTATTACCACTTATTTTATTGTCTTGTTTCAAGTTTTCAAATCATCTAAGTTGAGCTTCTTCAATCCTAGAAACTTGTTCAATAATGACAATTTCCATTACTTATCACTTGCTATTGTCTGGTATTTGGTTTCAAACATCAAGATTATTCCAAGCGGGTTGTATCCATTCATCATTTTTTCAACTTTTCATGCTTTAAACTATTTCAAAAACTACATTTTGCCAATCTTACCAAGTTTATCACCACAAACTAAAGATGGTTTTTCAAATGTAATCAATGGGTTGATTACTCAATATAATGAACAATCATTGATTGCTGCTTCAAACTTGGAAATCTTGATACTGGGCCAATTAGTCTTAAGTTCTCCATTAATCTTGTTTCAATTGATTAAAAACTTCCGCTTAGCTCTTGTTAACTTTATCGTTTTGATTCAATTCATTTCCTTCTTAAAATTTAGATACAGACAATCGAAACAAACCAAATCTTTAGTTGATGGCTATCTTTATAAAGCCGATATTATTGCTCAATCAGGTAGAGTTCCACAAAGCTTAGTCAATAATTTCTATCAACTTAAACAAACTGTAACTAGATTGTTGAAATTAATTCCATTTTGAAATTACTCAAAGTATGCCAAGGGTGGGCCAACTCGAGGAGACTGCTTACTGTTAAGGGATTACTAAAAAAATGTGAATCCAACCTAAGGCTCAATTTACCTATATCCTAACACTAGAGAAGGAATGATTTCAACACATCATTCATAACATACTCAGATTCCTATTGCCTGCTATAAGAAAACAATATGGTGGTCCCATTCGCTAATAATTCCACAAACTGGGCCAGGATTAAAAGAGAAGCCACGGATGTTAATTCAAAGGCCCACGTTCCGATTCATTGTGAATATATCTTGGATTATGAAAGCTCTGTATAAACTTGTATAATAGCCCACTCAATCTTAATATTTAATCATTCAATTAAACTTACCCGGTCTTTATTTTGAGGCTGACGTAATTCCCACCTAAAAAGAAAGAACACAAAACAAAAAAATGATGAAATAAACAGCGATAAAACCCTTCCTTAAGCATTTCGAAAGGCGCTACTCACATCCAAAAATGAATACGGAATACGACTATTTGTTCAAATTGCTGTTGATTGGTGACTCAGGTGTTGGTAAATCCTGTTTATTGTTAAGATTCGCTGATGATACTTATACTGCTGACTATATCTCAACAATCGGTGTGGATTTTAAAATTAGAACTATTGAGCTGGATGGTAAGACCATAAAGCTACAAATCTGGGATACTGCTGGACAAGAAAGATTTAGAACTATTACCTCATCTTACTACAGAGGTGCCCATGGTATCATTATTGTCTATGATGTCACTGATCAAGAATCCTTCAATAATGTTAAACAATGGTTACAAGAAATTGATAGATATGCCACTGGTGGCGTTATGAAACTATTGGTTGGTAATAAATCCGATTTAACAGATAAGAAATCTGTTGATTATAATGTTGCTAAAGAATTCGCAGATGCATTAGATATCCCATTTTTGGAAACTTCTGCTTTGAATTCAACAAATGTCGAACAAGCTTTTTTCACCATGGCCAGACAAATCAAAGCTAACGTTTCAAACAACAGTAACAGCTCTGGTGCTGCTAACAATAAGAACTCTGTCAACCTAAAAGGTCAATCTATCTCTGGTAGCCAACAAAATAACTGTTGTTGAATAGGGGGGGTTATTTTTAATATAATTTAATGGAGAGAGAGAGTCGAGGAAAGGTCATGAGATTATTCGATAGATGGGCTTTTTTTTTATTTTTTTTTTCATTTTATTAACATTTAATTATCGGTGTTTGTTTGCTTTTATGAATTCAGAACCTTCCCCCCTCATTAATTCTAGTTCAAATCACGATAGAGTTTTGAGCAAACAACTTCTTTTATAGTCTTAATGTTGTTTTTTATTTTATCTTGTATGTAAAGGTATTGCGTGCTATATTCCTTTTATAAGATATAATTATATATGTCCATTTTTTGCTGTTAGTTAATGATTTCATAAATGTCTGCTTTGTAAGATTCAATAAGTTCTTTCTTATCAATTGAAAACATTTACCCGGTTGATCAACAATACAATTTTATTAAGAACAAAAACAGATCAACAATTATCGAATAATTTTTGTAGTGCTGTTATTTAGGATAAATTGAATATTTCTATCATCGAGAAGATCCTAACATCCTCTTGTAAGGTTACCAAAGTGAAAAATGGCAGGGGCATCAGCAAAAAAACAAGTTCAAAACAATCTTAAACTTCTTCAATTCATCGAGCTTTTAACTGGAATAACATATGTCATCTCGAGTTTATCAATCTTCTATTTCCACAGGCCAGCATCATCTAAACCATTTATTTTCAGTTCCATCCCAGTTTTGATTTCAGTTTATGTAATTGAGAAAACTGGACGCCCAAAATTTGATGCAAAAGGTAAATTATTAAATGCAGGACAAGATCTATCGCAAGAAGGATTGGTTGAATATCTATTTGATATCATCTATTTCACCGTTTTTTTAAACATCTTGTGCGTTTTATTTGGTTCCAATAAGGTTTGGTGGTTATATCTGATCATTCCAAGCTATGCTGTCTTCAAATTGTATGGTATTTTCAATTCTTATAAGCATCTATTAGGTTTTGGTGGAAAAAAGAAAGGTTCTGATACAGCTGGTGAAGATGGTTCAGAATCCCAACAAAAGGTCCAAAAGAGTAAAAGACAACAAAAATTAGAAGCTAGAAGTGATAAACCTAAGATGAAGTATAGATGATTTTGGCCGTTACGCTCAATAATTGACTAGCTCATAAGGTTGTTTTTCTAAAAGAAATCTGTAGCTGTGTACTATAACTGTCTATTAGTAAATATAAGCACCTTCCGCATTAACAACTACACCTCGAACGTGCATTTTATAGTAGAGCTCTCTTAAAAACATCACCAAAACTGGTACGTCCACTCTATTTTTCAAATTTTTTTTTTAAAAGGCAAGAAAAAAAAAATAAAAGAAATGGAAAACAATCAAAACCAACCTAAAATTAATCGTCAAAAGCGGTCAACTCTTTAGTAGAAAACAATCATCATCATGTCTAGAGAAGGTTTCACAGCTCCAACACAACTAAGTTCAGCTGCTGCAGGGTTTTCCAGCTCCAAAACCAACACTGTGAGATACATCTGCACCAATTGTGCTAATGCCATTTCCTTAGGTAGAAATGATGCTATCAGATGTAACAGTTGTGGACATCGTGTTCTTTACAAAGCTAGAACCAGAAGAATGGTTCAATTTGAAGCCAGATAGGAGCGGTGATTATGGGTATTTCAAGAGATAAATATGTGGTTATTGAGAAGCGCTATAACAAAACGAAGTGACTAATTAAAAAGAAATCAGAGAGCACATGCTGATAGATGATTCAAGCTAGCGTTCGACGAGTGTAATATAGAAAAACTTTCAAAAGGGGACAAAGATGGTATAACATAACCCTATTTGGATAGAATAAATTGAAATAAAAGAAAAGAAAATGAAATGAAATGAAATAAAAGCATTTATCAATATTATTAATATTATTATTATTATTATTATCATTATACTTTTTACATAGTAATAGCTTTATATTTCTTAATTAGGAAATATTCCTAAAATGGCTATTTATAACATTTATTTCCCAATATAGCAATTTTCTCACAAACTTTTTCGTCATCGAACATTTGAAATACCAAAAATTACAACATTTTGCCTTAGACAAATCACTGGAAACAGTTCTTTAACCCATTTTTAACCGACATTTGTGTGGATTTTTTAGCGCTTTGTCTTACTGCTGGTTATTGTTGCTATTGTTCAACTGCTATTGTTCTTTAGTTTCGACTCGCTGCCTCCTTCTGCTCTCGCCACCCAAAAGTGCTCTTTTGCTGTTTCATTACGAAAAGGACTGTCCAAAATAAATCTACATCTCAAAACCGTTGAGGATCGTCTAAATTTTGACACATAATCCACAATCTTTCAGGAACCATCGCTCAAACGCCAAAAATCATTGCCAACTGCCTCTGAATTGTGTCTCAATAACATTCTCTTTCAATTTCTACCGTTTTTTTGTTTCCTGTCCTTGTTCGTTTCGTGTTTTTTTTTTTTTTTGTTTGTTTGTCTATTCCAAAACAAATAAGTTTTACATCATAACTTATAACTCATAACTAATAATGGCCACCACGCTCCAAGACCTCAACAACGACGATCAACTGCATTTTGGGAACTCTGCCATCTCGAATACCTCCTCTGGTACTTCAAGTGCTAAGGCAAAAAACTCACTGGATTTGGAGCAGAATCCGTTCGAACAAAGTTTCGCTACCAAATCAAGCTCAAAATCTTTAAATAATCAGAATGGTTTTAATTCACCTCAAATATTAACCCCTGGTGGCAGAAAATTGCCTCCTCTAGTCCTGTCTCCAAATGCTCCTTCAAGTTGGAGTACCACAGGATTTCCAAGAACCGGGTTAACACCAAATGAATCAAGTTTAAGATCAGGTTTGACTCCTGGTGGGAATAATTTTGCTCACAATTTAAGCGGAATTTCAATACATGGCATAAACACACCTGGATCCCTATCTTTCCCTAATTTCACTCCTGGTTTGAGCTCGATTTTGGGTGCTGCTTCAGCTAAAGATTTTGATCAACAATTACAACAAGTCCAAGCCCAAGTTCAAGCTCAAGTCAATACAAACGCAGGTTCAGTTAAAAACGATTCTACTAATAAAATCAAAGATGAGCCAGTTGCTGATTCGTCATCTGGTCCAAACTCGGGTGTTTCTAATACGAATGATGAAGTTTTGAGAACTAAATTACAAAGACCAAAACCTGAGGCCTCCAAAAGAGGTAGAAAAAAAACTGATCCAAATGTTTTGAAATTCAAAGATAATAGTGAACCTCGTCCAAAAAAAATTAAGCTTCCAGATCAAAATGAACCACCAAAACAATCAAAATCCAAAAAAAATGCCAAATCTCCTTCAGTCAATGAAAGCGAGAATAGGAACGATGAACTCGATAACGATAGTTCATTGACAGAAGAGGATAAGCGCAAGCAATTTTTGGAGAGAAATAGAGTTGCAGCATCAAAATGTAGACAAAGAAAGAAACAACAAATAACCAAAATGGAGAATGATTTGAACTTTTATTTAAATGAATACAACAATTTGACTGGCTCATTGGATCAATTGAAAGAACATGCAATGATTCTTCGTGCCCACCTAATCAACAACAAAGTTACCAATCCAGACATCATAAATCCATTAGAAAACATTTTACAAATAGTCAACCAAACGAACTATGTTTCGAGAATGAGAGGGAATAATCCCTCAAACTTAATACCCACCGTCCAACCAATAAACCCAGTGCTGGTGCAACAGAATCAACAGATTGCTGCTATAAACGCTGCTGCTGCTGCTAATGCTGCTAATGCTGCTGTCAATGCTGCCAATGCTGTCTCTGTAGGTGGTGTTTCACCTTCCTCACTTCCTTCTAATGTTATTGTCGGTAATGGATTGATGGTTTCTAATCCTAATACTTTGCCTACTAATAACAGTCTTTAATTTATCGTCATTGATGTTAATGCCACTATTTTTGCCACTGTTGTTTTTACTGTTTTTGTCGTTATTGTTGTTGTTGTTGTTGTTATCTTATTACACTTATGCTTTTCTTACATAGTTACAGTTCTTCTTTTTTTTATAGGTTTTTGAATTTAAAGATTAAAATGGAGTTTATTAAGCTATCTTATTTCCTTTTTGAGAAGTATAACCGAATTCTTTGTCCGATTCCGTTCTCGAATTTTCAATATGACTTGATTTCAATTCAACAAAGATGAAAACTCCCAATCTCTGTAAAATCTACCATTACCTAGCGCAATAAATGTCTTTCGCATACGCCAAAAACGCCAGAAAGATCCTTTGTATCGGGCGTAACTACGCTGCCCACATTACTGAATTGAATAATGCCAAACCTCAACAACCATTCTACTTTTTGAAACCTTCAACTGCGATTCTTGAACCAAACACTGGTCCAGTTTTGATCCCAAAGGGAACCGTTGTCCACCACGAAATCGAGTTAGCTCTAGTCTTAAACAGAGAACTGAAAAATCTAAAACCAGAAACCTTCACCCCAGAAGATGCGTTGGATTCAATTGATGGCTACGCTTTAGCTATTGATTTCACTGCTAGAAACGTTCAAGATGAAGCAAAAAAGAAAGGTTTACCTTGGTCAATTGGTAAAGGATTCGATACGTTCTTGCCATTATCCAAATTCATACCAAAGGAGAAAATTCCGGACCCTTATAACGTTGAATTATGGTTTAAAGTTAATGGGGAAACAAAACAAAAAGATCTGACTTCTTTGATGATCTTCCCAATTCATAAAATTCTAAGTACAATGAGTTCAGTTATGACTTTGCAAAAAGGTGATATCATCTTGACTGGTACTCCTAAAGGTGTCGGCCCAGTTGTTCCTGGTGATCACATTGAAGCCGGTTTAATAGCTGATGGTAAACCAATTGAAGAAGGTAACTTAGATTTACAAGTTGAGCAAAAACCAGGTCCTTACGAATTCAAAGAAACTTGAATAAATTATATTAACAAAACACTACGATTATCTTTAGATTCGTTAAAAAATATCACTTCTATTTTGTGTAGCATTTTACTTTTGCATATTCTATATCATAATCTGTATACAAAAACTAACACCCCATGCAACATTCCTTTTTTCGTGACATTGGTTCTAGACCCATATCACTCAAATTTTTGCATAAATGGATAATCTGAATGAATGATGTAAAAACTAAACTTAAATCAAAAATCATACCATACCACAAATTAAATGTAACCCCTCTTAGTATTTTTATTCTTTAACGATATTTCCCAGCCTTTGTCCCATTTTAACCTTTTGACCCTTTTCGATACTGAATCTAAACTCTTTTGGAGCTTCAAAAACCAAAACAACAGTTGAACCTAACATGAAACCTCCAACCTCTTGCCCTTTTGTGACAGGATAACCTCCAAGGACATTACTGGCACCAGAGTATGTAGCCTCATAACATGTATGTTTCTTAACTTTCACTGGTATATGTTTGGATGGCTCTTTTTCCAGTAGTAGTTGTTGCTCTTCTTCTCTTTCGGTTTCTTTTGTAAACTGTTTATAATGTGAGCTTTCGTATTTGGTATTTGTCGTTAAATCTTTATCAAAGTTAACTTTAATACTACCAACATTTGTAGCACCAACAGGAGTCATACTAAAGAATCCATATTTCCAGTAACCCAACAATGCAACTCTTTCATTTAAAACGAACAAATTTGCCAATGTCCTTTGAAAATATGGAGCAACACTGAATAGTTCACCAATAAAATGACGTCTACGTGTAACAACCCAATTAGTTGGGGAATGATATCTATGATAATCACCAGGAGCTAAATAAATGACAGCAAAAAATAGCTCCTTATCCGATCTTTTTATTGGCAATTTATCCTTGACTAATTCAGATGCAACTTTAGCAACTTGTTCAACCTCTGCAGCTTTTTCAGATCTATCTCCTTCTTTTTTATAAATGATTTTCTTCAAATGATGGACGTTTTTACCTTCTCCTCCAAGAATATCATCCACTGTGTATGAAATCCCATTAATTTCAGCAAACTCTTCATGTCTTCTAAGAACTTCTTTATCTAAATCGAAAGTAACAGCATGAGAAGGAGCGGCAAGTTTTGTTTTTGTAGCATCACCTAAAAATTCATCAAGAGAGTAAGTCATCCCTTTCACTTGTTCAATGTTACCATTATCAATAACACCAAATTGTAAAACTTGTCCATCACTAGGACAAACAAGGTCTGCGCTTTTATCAACTGGTCTTGCAGAATCATCCAATTCTCTATAAAAAAATTCGCTCAAATTTTTATATTTTGTTAAGTCTTTTTCCTTCAATTCATCAAGATTAGCACCAAATACAAATGAATAAAACTTGTAACTTGGACTTCTTAGCCATAGAGGTAGATTTATGCTGTTGATTTGACCCCAAAGTCTTGAAATGGCATTCAAAGGTAATGTGCTATAGCAGAAAAATGTCCAAGAATGACTGGGTCTGACCCTTACTGGTTGATCTCCTTCTCCTAATCCTTCATAATCGTCTTCATCGTCCGCTCTTCCATTTTTGGCTTGATGATAAATTTTAGTAGTCATCCCATAGAAAATAAACCCAATTGAAAACAATGCAATATATTTGATCAATTGATGCTTTGAACGAGACTGGACATTAGCATGGGAACTTCCATTGTGGTAAGAAAAGCTTCTCATAGGGGGTATTCTGCCCTTGATGTTGTTCTTCAATTGCGAGCCGTAATAAAATGTGTTATAATAGAGGACGTTTCTCTTTGGTCTTGGGATGGATGGGAAAGGGTAGACTGAATAGAACCGAGAACCAGCTCTTGTGGCTTCTGCGCTCTTCTGGGCAATCTTGGTGGCGGCAGCAGCAGTTGCTCGTGTGAGAGGTTTTGATAAGGAAACAGTATCCGTTACTTTGGCATGTGAAATCATCATGAAAAATGTGGATGGTGCTTAATATAGGGTTAAAAATAAAAATAACAGTGAAAAAAAAAACCAGCCAGTCACCAGATAAAAGGAATGTGGGAGATGAAGGGTTAAGCGCGGAGGGTTAAAAAGCGTTCTGCTATGATGGCATACAAACGACTGCTTTAGCACTTTTCCAGGAAAGTTAAACCAGTTTCTAGACGGGCAATTTGGAGAAAAACGAGCTAGATTGGTTTGTTTTGCTTGTCTTGATTGGATCTTTTTTTGTGGTTTTTGTAGAATTTTTTTTTTTGAAGCGCTTAAAAAAGAAATCCGGTTTTTTGTTGTTTTAGCACGTGATTTTTTATTGTGATATCCGAGGAAATTGGTCTATTCTACAGGCAGTTTTATATTACTCTTAATATTTATCTAGTTCTTCAAAGTTCTAGCGAAAGACCATAGCGTGTCTTGTAGCATGTCAACGAATTCAAAGGTCAGATAATGAACGTCTGTTTCACTCAGAATCCTTTCATAGTATGCAAATATCAGTTTTAAATTCCATAGATCATCAGTACTTTTCGGGTTTCTCGCTAACTCACTCAACTCAATTTGACGATCAATAATGTTTGGTAGAAAGCCTTTTGTCGGTATTTCTTCTAGTAAAAATGAAACATCAGCTTTTCTAAAGTTATCAAATAAGCATAAGTCAACGAGGTTATTTTGACTAATAGATGTTTTGGTAAATTTTTCATTGATATCTTTTAAAATTACCCTCAGTGAATGTTTTAAGACTTCTATTTTCTTCTTCTTGAACACGAATATCGTTGTGTTATCACGGAACTTCTGGATGTCATCAATAACAAGTTTATAGTATTCATCCCCTGTTGTTGTTAATCTCTTAATGGTGTCCAATGGTGGTAGTAAACAAGGTGAAACAAAAACTTCTGATTTACCGTTTTTGAAATCAATATGAACGTCAGTCTTGAGAGGTTTATTAGTCTCGACGTCTCTTACAACTAAGCACCTCGAATTAACAGATAATGACCAGAAATGGCGTAACGCTTGTAAATGAACATCAGGCTCTGAGCTTTCATTGTTTGGAAATAAAGGATAGATTGATGTTACCAATGCAGCAATTGCAAAATTTGAGCTGGTGTTGAATGCATACTGACCACCACCTAAAAATAGGAATCCTAACGCCATATTTGTAGCCATTAATTTTCCAAACGTCTCACTTGAAGTTGTTGTATTAAATTTACCGTGCAAAATTCTCAATCTTCTGAAAACATCTAAATCACCAGTTGCAGCCATGATCAAAGATAATGAAATAGCTAAGATTATTTGAGAGTGAGATAATGCTTGTTTGATTTGTCTTTCTGCGAAATTATCTGGGATACCAATATTACTCAAAAGAGAGGTTATTTGATCATAATATGTGAGGATTGTGTTTTTAGCAGTAACATCTGAAGTAGAGGCAAATTTTATACCAATAGACAAACACAATCCCGAAACAATATAATAGTAACTCAGATTATAGCTTACTTTTTCTTTCGTCTGGTTTTTAGATAGTAAGATCAATGGAATTTGTGACTCTATCCAACCTTTGGTTTTGCCAATCCCGCTCCATAAAATTAGGTTTTTTGCTAATGCTCTTAGCATTAATATATCTGGCCTGATATAATCTAGTAGTTGTTCAGTTTTCGGTACTTGAAGCTTTTTGGCAATTGAATCGTTATTAGTTTTCAGGTAAATAAAAGCAAGCGCAATAATTGCACCAGCCATAGATTTGTCATAGCCATCCTCAGATTGAACATCTTTCATTGAAACTGCAATCTCAAATAACTTATCGACAACGTGTGTATCATTCAACCCTTGTAAATCATCACCTTTACCTAAGTTCACATAACCTAATCCAATACCAGCGGCTAATCTATAGCTTTCATCTGCAACTTGCCTTTCCTCTGCAATGACATTACTATTTATTTGGGACAAAAGAATTTCGCTCATTCTTCTATGTTGAGTTTCAAGGTATAATAAACCAATACCAATCAAACCAGCAGTTTGAACTGGTGTGGAAATAATCAAATCACTGGCACCTCTAGGCAATAAAGCAACAACATGAACACTTAAGACTTTTGTCAACTTCATGTCCATTGAACCTCTCAAGCTTGCACTCATACCTAATAACAATCCAACACTAGTGAAAGAATGTTTAGGACCAAGATAGTTGTAAATGTTCCACTCTTCGAGAGATTTTAAATGACCATTTAAACCCAATCCCAACAAAAACCCACCATGTTGAGCTGATAAATTATCAGGCTTATTAAAAACTATCCAGCTGCCAGAAATTCCACTTGCATCTTTTGAAATAGTTAGCCCACTTGCAGCACCATTATGGAAATAACCCCATTGTAAAGCATTCGGGTTGATGTTAGATCTCTCATATGACACAGTGACATTTTCAGGCTGAATCGATGTGTTGAAATTAATTTTTGGAACTGGAAATCTCTCAGTTACTAAAGGAATCTTGCTTGAAAAAAACAACATTGATCTCCCAATTGGAATAGAAAGAGTTCTCAATGAAACCAACCCCGCTAGTTCTTGTTGTCTCATTAACGACTGTTGTTCGGGAAGTGAAGCAAGATCATCTGCCATAATGGTTTGAGCTTGAAAAGTTTGAAGTATTTTGGAAATTTCATAAAAGCTTCTATCTTCAGAAAAGATTAATTTTGTAATGCTAAACCTATCATATTCGGCAGGTGCCAGAGGCTCAGATGGTTCCTGTATGGAGCTTATTATTTGATGGATATCCTTTGCTTGGTATTGAGCATGAACCTGGGATTTATCTTTGGGCTTTTCGTTAAAACCAAGAGTCAATACCTCAAGATCTTTTCTTTCCAGTAATTCGAAATTCTGTAAAGTACCATCCATGCTAGTTAAATTTTTTTGGCAAAATGATATTGCCTCTTTTAATGGTATCACAATTCCAACAGGATAAGTCTCTAGTACTTGAGGTGTTATATTAAACTCTGTCATCATATTAACAATATCATTAGGCGTAAAATCAGGTGAAATAATAGCCTCAAAAAGCCTCAAAACATAAAACGTTCTTGGTGTAACAGCTTCATCTACTTGTTCGCTTTCTTGGGCTAATCTTGAAAATGTACAAAATGGGACTATATTATCATCAAATAGAGAGGATAATGATCTCAATAGATTTGGTGGTTGATCCAGTATTTGCAACTGAGGAAACTTTATGCTTTTGCCAAGCTTTTCAACCGAAATTCCATAATAATAGCCATACCAATTCTCTCCCCAGCTCATCCAGTATGTTAGCTGTGATAATAATAGCCCCAGTTCACTAACAGCTTTAGGATATAAAATGTTTGTTTTCAATTCCTCATAAATCAAATGTAATGAAAGTACAAGGTTTGGTGCCATTTCATAAATAGAAAATTGGTCGCTCAATGCTTTGACTTGTAATATACTGACCTTAGAAAGTAACTGGGTAACACTATTCGAGCTGTCAAAGTTGGAAGAATGAACAGCAAATGGTAAAATGAGCGTCAATATAGTGAGCACAAAAGCGTCCCATTCTTTCTTAACAACGTTCATTGCATTTATATAGGTTATCCTTATATAATTGTAGGAGTATGGATTGACGAGATGCTTAAATGAGCTTAGCAATCTCTCAATTATCTCTGTTCTTGGTCCCAAAACTAAATCAAAACCCAGAACATTTCCATTGCTGTCTTTAGCAACAAGCTGTGTATCTAAAGACTCATAAATCCTCAAAATCTTTGAAGATGGACTGAATAAAGTTGCTGAAATTGAAAGAAATGGATTGAACAAAAGGAATTCATTGTTTTTATTTAGTAAAATTAGGAAGCCTTCAACCGATGAGATTCCAAAGTCAAGATATTCGTCACTAAAATTTAAGTATTTTAAGAACTTGGGTATAGACACAAGCGAAGAAGAAGTTTCAAATATTAGAGCTTGAAATAATCCAGTAATAGAATTATGCAAAACAATAGCTTCTTTTCCATTAAAGCTTATAGATGAAACTTTCATATATTTAGCCTCGGATTTTAAACTCAGTTTGATATTCTCAATCTTTGAAAGGATTGCATCTTTTCTCAATGAGGATGACTCGAGTGAAGCAGAAGGTATAGTTGTATCAGTTGACTTAGAGTTGGCACTGAAATCGTATGAAGCCATTCTATCAATTGATAAGATGTGCGAATGTGATGTTGACCTTTTTTTCTCAATCTTAATTTCATCACCAGTATTCTGCTCTGAATCGTCTTTGTTTGCTGCCAATGAAGTTCTTCTTAATGATTGAGATGGTTTTCTTCTTGTTGTTGAACCTTGAAGGTAAGAATTTGAGCGACTCAAAAATCTTGTATGGTACAAATTAATGCTATTATCATCAGTATCTAATGTGACAGTTATTAATGACTGCGGAGAATTAGGAAAATGCAACAGTCTTTCATTGGATGAAATTGATGAAGTCGAAGAGGAAAGAACAGAACCCAATTCATTCATTGGTTCAGTAATAGTTAAAAATGGACTATTTTGGCTTTGTGCTCTTTCAAGAATAACACCATTTTCATAAGGCAATGCACGGTTGATTTGGAATGGAAAGCTTGAAACATATGTTCTACCATCAGGATAATAAACATGGGCTGAATCACTCAGCACCACAACTAATGTCTTTTGTTTCAAGTCACTCTCCGATTTGGCACCACCAAAAGTAGTGAAAAAAGCATTAACGATATCACCTTCATATATAAGTTTTCTTGATATTGTGTCACCTTTATACCAAAGAACAGTATTACCTCGAATTACCAACAGTTCACCAGATGATGAGATTGAAATATCCACATCACTAGCGCCGCCAATGTTTCCAGTTGAAGTTTTAAAGTCAAGATCATTCAAGATAATTGAGGGTGTCCACATTATTAAATGAGGCCAATTGATTAGTTACCCGCTATTTTGGCCTTACTTTCAAGGCAGAACGTGCACAACCAAAGTGTAAAGCAATACTTACTGTTGTTTATGTTTTGAAATTTCTATACAAAAAACCGCGAAGTATTGATGAAGATCTCAAAACACGCAAATATGTTTGCACAACCACAATTGAGAAAGATTTTGAAGGATAAAAATATACTCTCCTTTATAACTCTTGATCACATACTGTGACAATGAAAATAATTGGTGATTCATACAAAAATCTTTAACAAATTTAAAAAACAATTTTCAAATTGGTTAAACAAAAATCTGTTAAAAGAAGAAGAGGAAAAAGAAAAATTTAAAAAAAGGGCCGAGCAGGGAATTGAACCCTGGACCACTCGCATGCTTTTATGGTATTGTAGATTAGTTTAGCTAATCTTCGCCCAAAGCGAGTATCATACCACTAGACCACGCGGCCTACTTATGAGTTGCAAAATACAACATTTACATAGATGATATAAAAATATTATACATTAGCATTAGTCTACACTCTTTAGAATGCATAGATACACGAACACAGAGTTTGCCATCTTTATAAATTGGGTCTATCCTATGAAACAAGTCACGTCTTTAATGTGAGTCTTACCGGTCTTAATTGAGTTATCTAGAATTTATATTGGGGATAAAGCTATCCTTTATACTAATTTATTACACAATAGGTTTGGTAAAGATGCTACTCGTTTTTAAACAAACTTAGCTTTAAGATAAATAAGTGAGTTTATTCAACACTGGTTATGGAAGATTGATGTTAGATCGTAGGGTTTATAATAAGGTTAGATCAATAATTACCAATTATAAATTTTGATTTAAAGAAATCTTAATCAATTGTATCAAATATTCAAATTGGGATTTTAAACAATTTAAATAATTCATGAATTGATTATATTAAATGTTTTGTTTCAAAAAAAAAACGTTAGATGGGTTTACTGACCCTATTTGTCCTTGGGTATTCACCACTGGTATTTCCTGATTTTCATCATACGTGCTTCGTCCCTCAGATTTAGATAGATTTGGTGAAGCTTATAGTTAGGATGGATTCACACAGAATGAACTCCGAACTTGCCTCAAGTATTAACTCCGATAAGCACATAAATCGTTTATCTTAAAAAAACATTAAAAATCAACTGATGGGTTTAATCTGATGTCCTTAATACTGTCTCTACATATTATTGTTGTTATTTATAATAAACTATAATGCATTAAAAAACTCAGATACAAACAATTAACTCTCATAAAAACACAAAAACAAACACATAAAAAACCATTTTTTTATTGCAATTAAGTAAGGAAAATAATAAAATTATTATCAGCAAACAGTAGAAATAGTAATAGTCACACTATATTTTTTTTATAATTGCATTTTTTATCCAAATATTTTCTTGTTGGAAAATATGATTAACAAACTCTGAATATCAAAAAAAACAATTGATACAAAGACTGCCCTTTTTTTCCCCTTCATTCTTTTCATTTGATTTAAAAAACTTGATGAGATCTTAATGTGATTTTCTCCTTATAGTGTTGATGGTGTATGTATTATTATGAACAAGGGAGGAATAATGAAACAACTCAAGTTTTGCCTAGATATATAATATATATATATATATATTATATCTAGGTTTAAATAAGAATGCAATAAAGGAATGATAATAGTGTTAAAGCAAAAAAAGAAAAAAAAAACCCGACAATAAGCAAAATAAACAGCACCAGATAAAACCTTAAAAAATAAACCCCCCAAGGCCCATAAAGAAAAAAAAAACCTCAACTTGTTATAAAACAAATCCCATGAGTTTACCAAAAAACTATATTTATTTATCCAAAGCCTCAGAATAATAAGAACCAAAAACATGCCAATGAAATTTACAAACCAATGCAATTCTCGAACTAATGGAGCCTAAATCATCTTCACTATCTTCATTTTCATCATCGTTATTACCGGTTAAACCATTAGAATTCTTAGTTGGAGTAGATTTGGTTGCTGATGAGACGACATTGTTGTTGCCACTAACCATTGGAATCAAACTATTCAAATTCATTAAATCTCCGGACGAAATACTAGTGGAATTTGTGCTGTTTGTACTAGCATTTTCTAATTCCTCAATTTTGGCATGTATCGAGTTAAAGGTTTGTTGTTCCATTAATGAGTAAACTTGAGAGGATGGTTGGGTTTGTTTGATTAACCAATTGAAACTAAATTCTACTATGGAATCTTTTGGAACTGTCTCATTAGGCAATGAACGACGAACAATTTGTAGTGCTATTGACCCAATGTTTCTGGTCCATTTAACATTTCCATTATCAGTAACTATTGCTAAAATCTCTCTCTTCAACTGTGTCAATGATTTATTAGATAATAAATCAGCGCGATCGTTAGGAGAATGTTTACAGACCAATTGACGATATAGTGCAAAGCATAAGTTCAAGCAGACCAATTGGCGGATGTTTGCTCTGAGAACAATTAATCTTGAATGATCAAATGCCAATGAGGATGGGAAGTCTGAAACCATATGTGAACATGATAATAAGCTTAATATTGAATTGATGGACGATTGACGTGGGGTAATTTCTGAGGCCTTCAGTAGGGATTCTTGATGATGTTTTTTGAACCATTTGATTGAATCTGTTATATCTAATTTACAACGTGAAATCATTTGTAGGAAATAATCACGCTCAAATTCAACAGCAGTTTCAATCAAAACAGGTCTTAGGATTCTGATTTGATGGTTTGCAATATCTAATTTCATAGCTTCTAAAATCGTGAAGATCATTCTCAAACCCTCAACCAATTTGATTGTTGATTTTTGGGAATCAGCATCAGTGAATTTCAAAATCATTTCATCAACCCAAGAGTCCCTCATTGGAGCACAATGAGATTTAAAAATCTCCGATAACCATTTAGCTAAAGCAACAAAATCCAATGAATTTTTGGATAATTGTTGCAATATCAATTCAATATCAAGAACATCCATAATCAAATTTTTATCTTTTGAAGGTAATAAACTTATTAGTATATCTCTTAAGGTTAAAAATAAAGTTGGTAACCTCGAAGTTCTTTCATTAAATCGGGTTTTCTTATTAGTGTAGTTATCAATCTCTTCTTTAACCCCGTTCCAATATTTGTCATATGTTATTTTTTTACGACGACCTCTTTCACCATCTAAGTTAGGTCTGAATTGTAGCTGTGGGTCAAATAAAATATCATGTCTTAATTGGGGGTTCTTAATGATTTCAGATAAGTCAATTTCTTTTAGTGATTGGATATTAACAGGAGGTAAAGGCGGGTGGAATGCAAATTTTGATGAAGAAGCTGACGATGAAATAATAGAGGCAGGAGAGGCAGTGGTTGTTGGGATAGAAGAATTAGAAACTGATGAAAAATCTGAAATTGATGAGGTTAGGGTATTAAAAGGTTTGTTAGATGAAGATGAAATTAGATTTTGTTGTGGCGAAGCTTTGGAATAAATAGCGTCATATGGTTTTGATGAGAATAAGATGTTTGGTAAAGATCTTGATCTATATTTGCGTATTTTGGTATGCTTTATAGATCTTTTTCTCTGTTGTTTTGGACTTGTAGATGAGGTTTGAATGTTATCAGTTGAATTTGAAGGACTGATTGCGTCTGATGAGGTTGAAATGACAACAGATGGATCCGAAGTTGAGTCAACGTCAACCTCATTGTTTGGAGTGGCGCATCCTGTTGGAGTTGATACAAAACTTGGTAGTATTTCATGATCAAACATTTGTAGAGAGGTGGCGTTAGCAACAGCACCTTGAACAGCGTCAACGGTGAGGTGTTGAACATTAGAGGTTGCAACGACGACATCGTCATCAACGTCCATGCCTATATCGTGAGGAGTGGATGCGGTGATTTTGCCATTTGATGGGGTGGAGGTGGAGGAAGAAGAAGAAACAGGGGTTGAGTTCTGGTTTGAGCCTGAAGAGGTAGAAACAGATGACTTTCTGGAAATAGAGATTGTAGGGTCCAATCTGGCTCTTTTGATGTGAGTAGAGTCTTGAGCAGAGTTTGAAGAATTCATGGCTCTTTTAGAGGAATCAAAGAAGACTGTTCTAAACTGGTCTTCTGAAAATACTTGTTGATGTTCGTTGTTTTCAGAGTTATTGTTGAACTGAGAATTCATTATTGATTAACAAAACCAGGCCAGCTTTTCCTTCGTTGGGAGCTTTATTGAGATTTAAAGGAGATTTTTGCAACTGGTGTTTTGATGACAATTTTTAGGGAAAAAAAAAGAAAAATCTGTGAAATCTGGTTGAATCTGAGAGTACGGTAGTAAGCAGAGCGTAGTAAGTCTAGCAGCTGGTGGCAGTGAATAAGAGGGAAAAGTTTAGCAATACTTTAAAAAGATTTTGCAAGTAATTTTTTTTAAAGATTAAAAGTTGAAATTCTTAAAAAGGTTGTTGATTTTCCACTTTCACTTTCACTTTCATTTTCATTTTGGTTTTGGTTTTCTCGTTATGAATTTTTTTTTTTTTTTTTTTTTTTTTTTTTTTCTTTTCACCGTTTTTTTTTTTTCTTTTCTTTTTGACTATGGAAAATTTCAGTTTCTGAAAAGGGAGATTACCATATTGGGAAAGAAATGCGGCAATGAATGTATTAATTTACCGGATGAGGGAAAATGGCGAATAATAAATATAGCGCAAAGATCTCTATTTTTCTACTTTAGGAAATTAGGTTTAGGGAATTTGCGCCAATTCCAATCGCTTTTCGCAAAAAAGAAAAGGAATAGGAAAAGGAAAGAGAATGGTCTCAAATTGATGAAGAAAAGGTCTCCTTTTGGAGCAATATTTACTAGGAATATCCACTCTAATCCCCGCTCAATAAAATAAGAGTTTGTGCCTACACAAGTGGGCCCTGGATAAATCAAGTTTTCAAAGTTATTCGGTGTTCGTTATTCGTTATTCGTTATTCGTTATTTGTTATTTGTTATTTGTTATCCATTAATATAATCACATTTCCCATTTCCCTATTCGCTCTGTTATCTCGGAGTTAATTTGAACCGGCGTTTATAGAGGCATATATAGCAAAAAAAAAAAATAAAATAAAAAAAAATAAAAAAAAACAAAAGAAAAGAAAAGAAAAGAAAAGAAAAGAAAGCGAAAAGAAAAAGGAAAGAAAAAGGAAAACGAAAACGAAAGGTCACCCACTGCATCCACTGCAAAAACGGGATTAACTTTACTTTGAACCTTATTCATATCCCATGATGATCTTAGTACCACCATGTGAGTAGGGTGTTTAAAATATAGAGCCCTATTACCCTGAAAGAGGTAGTTGTATATTACTACATTATTACTAAATTTTGTACTATCAAGTTTTGATAGATGGGTAATAGGCATTACAAGTTAACCAAGAGTATATGTGCTCAGAAAGCCGTTACCAACAACAGTTTCGAGTTCCATAAGTTTTTCTCTTTTCCTTCTTTAAATATACTATTTATTATATTCAGTGGCCTACCACTATCGACATCCCAACCTCAAATAGCACTCACCACCATTTATACTACCCATCTTTCCAACTCGCTTCATTTAGTTTAAAGAAAAAAAAGCAAGTAGAAAGCAGAAAACAGAATAGACTGCAAAAGAAAGGAAGTAACTAATGATTACATAATGGTTGCCTATAGGTGTTTTCCTATGGGTGTTTTCCTCCCTCTGCTAAGTAATTTACAGACCTCAGTGCCTAAATTTATTAGTGAAATTAGCGTAAATATCAGAACTATCAAATCGCTCTCCGTTTTATTGGCGCCTATACTAAAACAAACTCCACTTGATGGGGTTTGTAGCTCAATTTAGTTTAATTCAATCAAGCCACCCTTAAAAAAGTAGAGGAACCTTTGCAATTGCTGCTATTTGATATCGGTCAATGGCTACCTGGAGCTGCTCAAATATGAACATCTCACGTTTTTTTGCAAAATCGCTTCTAAAGAGATCTATATCAACAATCTCTAAAAACGATGAAATATACTTTGGATCAAATTCATTAAACAGACACTCATTTTTGAGAACTGATCCTTCTTTTGTTGCACAGTCAATAACTTCTCCATATGCAAAGTATATCTTTTATAACAATTCTGAACCAATTGTTGATGTCAAGCAGAATAAACTATTCACATTAGATTACCAGACTTTAGGTCCTATAAATAGAGAAATTATTGATTCATGGGTCGATGCGAATAGAGATAGATCCAGGGAATTGTTGAACTTACCATTAATACATTTTCTTGGATTAAATACCAACAATTTTTCACCTTTCAAATACAATGACAAATACTCTGGCGTTCCATATTATGCTATTGAAATATCCAAGCATGACTCGTTCAAAGAGAAAATTTTTAAAGATTTGAACGTTCAGCAGTTACCAACAAGAGAAGATGTCAATAAACATCTGAACTATGCGGAGGCCAATATTTTTGCTCAGGGAAAAATGTATTTAGAGTGGATCAAGACTACTCCATATTGTAGAGGATGTGGCTCAAAGACAATTGCAATTAACGCTGGCTCAGAATTGAAGTGTACATCACCAGAAGAATTGAATTGCCCTGTTAAAACTGCACCAGTTTCAAACGCTTCCTTTCCAAGACTGGATCCAGTCTTGATCACATGTGTTTTAAACCCAAGTAAAGATAAGGTTTTATTGACAAGGTTATCAAAATTCCCAAAAGGCATGTATACGCATATTGCTGGGTTTATCGAGCCTGGTGAAACTGTTGAAAACGCAGTCAAGAGAGAAGTTTGGGAAGAATCAGGATTGGTTGTTAAAGAGGTAAATATTGTTAGAACTCAACCTTGGCCTTATCCTGTTAATATAATGCTAGGCTGTGTTGCTATCGTGGAGGATTTGAACTTAAACCTAGACCATGATATGGAGTTAGAAGATGCATTTTGGGTTGATATTGGGAACCTTAAGAAAATAGTCTATGAAGGTAAAGAAGATAAAGATCTAACCCTTTTCGTTGATGGTTTAGATTATGGTATTCCGAATGATAAAACGCTAGCTACGAAATTGTTTCAATATGTCGTTGATGTATATGCATGAAAAAAAAAAAAAGAGAGCCACAATACCCTATAATAATATATGCATAAGTCTATATTCTTCTAATCGTATACACTTAAAAGTCTAATTTAATTCTGACAGCTTTTACTTGTGTATAGTTGTCTAAAGCTTCTTCACCCATTTCTCTACCGAACCCACTTTGTTTATAACCACCAAATGGAACGTTGTAATGGAAATCATTATATGTGTTAACCCAAACAGTACCCGATTTCAATTTTTTTGCAACACCTAAAGCATTACTGATATTTGTTGTTTGAATTCCTGCACCTAATCCAAATTCGGAATCATTAGCCTTTTCAACGACTTCATCAATAGTACTGAATTTCGAAATAACAAGCACAGGTCCAAAGATTTCTTCTCTTGATAATTTATGATCTTGCTCAACATCGTAGAAAACTGTTGGTTTAATGAAATAACCTTTATCGCCGATAGCTTCACCACCAGTTAATAATTTAGCAGTTCCTGATTTTTTACCAATGTCAATAAAGTTTAAGATACAGTCATATTGTTGTTTATTTGTGATTGCACCTTGAAAGTTTTCTGGGTTATATGGATCACCGACCTTGACGTTTTCCTCCAAATGTTTTTTCAATGCTGCTAATAATTCATCGTAAATTGTGTCTTGAACGAAAACTCTTGAACCAGAAGAACAAACTTGCCCAGCACCGGTGAAGATACCTTTGACGATATTGTCCAAAGCCTTTGGTAAGTCAGCATCAGCAAAGATGATGTGTGGGGATTTACCACCTAGTTCCAAGGTAACTTTTTTCAAATTTGATTTGGCTGCTTTAACCATAACATCTCTACCAATATCAGTTGAACCAGTGAATGCAATTTTTCTAATCTTTGGATGGTTGATTATAGCTTCACCAGCAGTTCCTCCAGGACCTGGAACAATATTAACAACACCTTCAGGCAATCCAACTTCTTTACAAATTTTAGCAAAGATTAAGGCATTTAAAGGAGTAGCTGAGGCTGGTTTCAATACAACAGTGTTACCTGTAACTAATGCAGGTGCAATCTTCCACGCAAGCATCAATAAAGGAAAATTCCAAGGAATGATTTGACCACAAACACCGATTGGTTCTCTGATGGTGTAGTTGACGTAGTTATCATGGTTTGAACCGATGGAACGACCATCTAATTTATCAGCATATCCTGCTGTTGATCTAAAGTAATCGATACTTAATCCAACATCACCACGACTTAACGCTATGGTTTTCCCATTGTCAAAAGTCTCAATCGATGCAATTAACTCAGCGTTCTCTTCTAATTTATCAGCAATCTTGTTCAAATAATAAGCACGTTCTTTTGGAGAACTTGTAGACCAATGATTGTTGAATGCAGCTTCAGCACTGTCAACAGCATGGTCAATGTCAGCAGCATTAGCAGCAGCAACTTCAGCGACGACTTCTCCGGTGATTGGGGTCTCAATCTTGATTGTTTTGTCGGTTTTGTAAAAGTTGTTGTTGATGAAGATCCCTGTTGGTTGTTCGTAAGTATGACCATTTGGCAAAGTGATCGAGACTGGGGAGCTCAATTCTCTGTTGAAAGTGGAAAGGTTACGAAGAATTTGGTAGTTGATGTTTGCATTTCTTTGGAGAAACGACTTAGCAAATCTTCTTGAGGTAGAAATCAAAGGAGACTGGACAGGTTATAAAAGTTAGTAATCTAATGTTGCAGTGTAATTGCTGGCGGCGTTTAGAGCGAGACATACCATGTTTTTGTTGTTGTTGTGATTGTTTCCTTTGAAAGATTGTGAAGGATTGTCAAGCTTGAAGCGATGGTGGAAGTGTTAAATAAGTAAAAATCTTCTTTTGACTCACCACAGAGAAATTTCAGCGTTTAAATTTGAGCGGCTGATGCAAGCTGAAGACTTAAAGAGGTGTCTCTCTTCAGGTTTTATGAGAAGCATGCAAGATGGGCACCCTTTTTCCAGGAGGATTTACAATTTGGGAGCTGCCACTGGGCGGAAAATAGCGTGGGGAGTAGAAGACAAGATACGATTTCTAGAGGAATGGTACACTGGGAGAAAGCTGGTTATGCTCTTTTTCTAGCCTTCAGAACATGTATTATTTGTTTTATTTAGTAACGGAGTTTAACATTATATAGAGGTGGGGCCGGTAGTGGGCCTGGCGATGGGCCTATACCGGCGTAATAATTCTTGCCTTTGTTGATGATTTCCTCTGAATCTGAGAAATAGAATTGATAAGCGGCACCTCCAGATTTGAGAAGGAGTCCTAAAAAGTGGATGGGTGGAGGCCGTGAAGATTTATTGTACGTCAATGAAGTATACTGACGTGGACTTGAGATCAAATGATGGCGTTTGACTCATTTCAAAGACCTGTTAGTGGTTATAAAATATTACATGAAACATAACACGGCATTGTATATTTCTAAACCTCTTTCTATCTATGAATCATACAACGATGCCATCTTTTGGTGGAACATACTGTCTCAGGATAACTTGGCCCTCACGCAACACACGAGATGATAGTTCATCCATACTATAACTTTGAGAATAAACCACCTCTTTAATCCCACTTTGAACAATCTTGATTGAACAGGTCAAGCAAGGACAAGTGTTACAATATAATGTAGCATTGTCACCGATTCTATCTCTTCCACTTTCCAGTAATGCATTTTCTTCAGCATGTAGACATAAACAGGTGGATAAACCAGCACCTGATCCATTCCCCGTATTACATCTTGGACAACCTCCTTCATTACAATTCTTCAAATGTCTTGGTGTACCATTATAACCGGTTGCAATAACTCTTTTATCCCGAACAATGACACACCCAACCCTTCTCTTCATACAATTTGATCTTGTTGCTGCCAAATCTGCCAGTCTCATGAAATAAGCATCCCAGCTTGGTCTCAGTCTAGTCTGGTCGAGAGCGTTTAACTCGGAAAGTTGTACGTATAGATTCTCAACGATGGTAGTTGTATTTATGATTTTGATCATAGCCCTTGAATTGACCTCTGTCAATAATGTATGCGTATTAAATTCCTGGACATCTGAAGCTTCCACAAACTCAACGAAAGGTAATTCGCTGTAATGTTTTTGATATCGCTGCCACCTAATTTTCAATGGGGCATCAATTGAAATATGTAAGAAGAATGGTCGTTTAGCTAGCGGTTCCAATTCTTCAACAGAGACGATATCAGTAAGAACATAATTTGATTGCCAATGTTTCGTGACGTGATCAATAAGTGAGTTCAGATCGTCAAATAGTAAATCTGGCTTTAACTCATGTCCATTCAAAATCGATTCGTTTAAGTTCAAGTTTTTGAAAGAATTTTTCAAATGTAAGTCATCTCTTTTAAAGTCGATGTATTTGAATCCTTGAAACGTAAGATATCTAGCAACTTCTGTCTTTCCTGAGCCCAAAGTACCAGAAATACCAATCAGCATGTTGATTTTGTTGGAGTAGAGTTATGTTTTTCTTTTTGTTTGGGTGATGAGGAGACGCGTAAAAGAGCGGGAATTAGAAGAATTAATGAATTAAAACGCGTGTAAGAAAGGGTGTTTTGATGGAGTGTTCTAGTAAATCTCCAAACAAACAATTGATTGGTAATTTTTTTTTCTCCTATATGTGTGTGAGATAGAAAGTAATAGTCATCAAGAACCACACACCGGTGTTATTTTTGAGTGCATTACTAAATGTTTACGGTTTGTTATAAGAAAGTGAGTAATTCTTACATAATCCAAAATAAGCCAATCAGAGCGGGCAAATCGTAAGCTCATTGCTTTTACTAAAAATTATAAAGCAAGTGATTTGTCCCGTTTTTGCAGACATTTAAAGCCTTAGTACATTAGTAACACGCGTTAAAAGTGTCCCGGTACGACGAACACAATAGGTAATTATTTTCAGATGGGTATAAAAGAAGAGTAATTCCACCAATCTTCTTTCAAACTTTAGAAAAATTCACATACAATTAAACTGAACAAAACTAGAATCACTATTTATTAATGTCTACTCAAGCTACTAAAATGGTTTCACCAAGAAGTATAATACAGTTCTTCCTTGCATTTTCTCAAGAGGAAGGTGTTGGCGCTCAAGTTAGAAGATCAATTGGTACAATGAAGCAGCGTAACTTCAGTCCTTTTTTGATGCTTGATCATTTCACTGTCCAGCCACCTGCTGGGTTTCCTGATCATGGGCACCATGGCATTCATACAATCACCTATGTCCTTGATGGGAAAATAGCCCACGAAGATTTCACAGGCTCAAAAGGTGTTTTGAACCCTGGTGATTTACAATTTATGACTGCCGGTAAAGCCATTGTCCATGCTGAGATCCCTGTTCAAACACCTGATAATAGACCTTCTGTTGGAATGCAGTTATGGGTTGATTTACCTGAGAAATTCAGAAACTGTGATCCAGTTTATAGAGATTTGAAAAATGAAGAAATTCCAATTGCTAAACCAAATGATGATATTACTGTCAAAGTTATCAGCGGTGAAGCATATGGTGTCAAATCTGCCCACGAATTAGCTTTAACTCCTGTTCACTACTATCATTACGAAGTTGCACCAGGCGCTGAATTTACTCAACCTTTCCCTTCAGAATTTAATGTCTTCTTATATTTATTGGAAGGTGATCTTGATATTGATGGTAAACGCGTTAAACAATTCAATGCCGCTTTTTTCGATAGAGATGGTGATGCTGTTGTTGGTAAAGTGCCTGCTAGTCAATCAAACTCCACCAAATTCGTTGTCATTGGTGGTCAAGTTTTAGACCAAAAAGTCGTTCAATATGGTCCATTTGTTGACTCAAGTAAAGAGAAGATCTATGAAACTTTTATGAGCTATCAATCCGGTACTAACGGTTTTGAAAGAGCTGTTGGTTGGAAATCATCTATTTATAATGGTATAAAAGAAGCTGATCTTGAAAAAAAAGGGTTAGTTGATACACCAATCAGAGATGAACTGTGAAAACGGAAAGAATTTGAAACTTTGATTTATTTATTATCACATATTACTGTTTAGTTACATTCATATAATCAGATGTACTTGTATTTTAATAACTGGTTGTAGATTGGATTTGACACATAATGTTAATTCGGTAATGCCAACATGTAAATGTTTTTTTTTTTTTTTTTTCTTTCACCTATAAAAAAAAAAAATATCTCATCTCATCGCTTTCCATTCTCTTTGGTAACTGGAAAATTTCTCCAAGATCTATTAAGTCGATAATGGCACGAATCACAAGATCAAAGACAGGACACATTAAGCAGCCAACAAAATACACTTCACCTTCTCCAACAAACTCACCGGTTCCAAAAAGAAGAAAACTAGCAAGCACTCCAACTCCATCTCATCAGCAAATAAAGCAAACTCTGCGTAAATTTAGACCATCCTACCTACCAAATACTAAAAAATCAGATTATGATAGTGATACAAATTATATCAAGAAATGTGAAGAGCTCATAACAATGAATATTATCAGAATAAAACCGGAGGTTTTAGAACAAATCGAAGAATTGAAGAAATTTCGAATGTTCAAAGATATGAATAAAATCGATATAAGGACAGTAAAGTTATTACAGAGCGAAGCCGGTGATCCAAGTCAAAAAGATAAAGAAGTTATGGATTTGTTAACGTCCAATGAATCAACACAGGGAATTGATAAGAGATTCTGTGAACTCTATGGTATTGATCTTGGACCAGATCCACTATGAAAACCGCATACTATCATTACTAGTAACAAAAACAAAAAAAAAGAAACCACAAGAGATGTTTATTCCATAACGTTTTTCATTTTTAATTTTTTTTTCATTCCTCATGATCATGATTTCTAACTCTTCTTTGAAAAATCGTCCACTCCCAAGGAGGTGTAAATGGGTCCACTCCATGAATTTTCTGAAATACATCCTGAAAATAGAATATTAAATGGCCAATCAGTATTCCAGACATATCATTGAAAATAGCAAAAAGATTTTGGGTCCTCACTATTGAATATAGTAAACTGAAAAAACCATAGTAACCAGCTTTGAATTGAATTAAACCCAAATATATTGCCATCTGATTATCCGGATTCCTTCTCCCCCATATGTACATTAGACTTTCTATAAGGGTACTGCCCATGAAGTATTGATTATTGATGTAAACCGAATATAGTAGTATCAGTGAGCAATTGATGAACAGGAACCAGACATAGTTTATCGTCTTGTCAAAAGAACGTTCCAAATATATGGAGTAAGAGCTCACATTGTAAATGGTCACTAACAGATTGACATTGAACGAACCAAAATAGCAAAACGAGGTTACAAATCTCCAGTATTCTCTTTTCTTGAAAGCTGTGGGCAACCATACGATTGAGAACTCGTTGATTAGTTTTGTGTCTATGAGAATCGATGTGATCACAGTCACTAGGGACCAGACACGGGTGATTACGGGGACATCAACAATCCAATTCAAGGGTATTCTCTCCATTTTGTAGTGTACCTCTAACAGTTCATTCAAGTGAGGTTTTAGTTGAATTAGTTAAACACTTGACATGTTGTTCTTTTGTGCCATTTTGTTTTAGTGCTGAAAAATACCCATATGTAGAGAAATACCGTTCTGAGAATTACTGAGATCGAAATGAGATTGATGGTATTATATATAGCTTCTTCGATAAGCCAAAAAAAAAAAAGTACCAACTGGGAAATTGTGAGTTAATAACGGCCTGAATGAATATGGTCACACAGACGTACTATCTACTAATTTATACAAAACCATAAATAACCCCTAGTACATATCTAAGAATTATCAAATCTCCTTCCAAATTCTTTTATAATTCGCGGATGTTTTTTTTTTTTTGTTTGTTTTTGTTTTTGTTTATTTTTTTGAACGGGTATCAACAGAGAACCTACCAGAATTTTTTTTTGACCTAGCACAACACGCATCTTTAAATCATGATTGAGCCAATGGAAGATGAAAGCGTAGAGACTTCTTTGCTGGACACGCTAGGATTGGATGAGACTATTTGGCAAAAGGCTTTGAGCTCTCCAACAAGGCCTGTTTTTAAGCATCAAAATTCCCAACCAGTTTCTGTACCTGCGTATTGTTTCCCTTCGTTGAAAAACCAAATTAATCATCAAAGACACTCGAGTGATCCCACGTTAGCAAGAATGAACCATCAAAGAGTTCTGAGCTCTATGAGCTTGAAAGACGCAGAGTTTATACAGAGCGATGAAATTGCTAAACCAGATCTTCAAATAACTCCTAGGTCCCCACGGTTTTCAGTCTACATATCGAATGATGACTACGAGGTCCCTGAAGCTTACCAGAATGGGTCTTGTTCGTTTCCGTCATCTGGAAACTCTACTTTTCAGTCCATTGACGATGAACTGGAAGATGGCATCGAGTTTGATGACGAGAGTGATAAGAGTAGTTGGAAGAGTAAAATATTAGCCCCAAATTTACACAAACAGCGGGGTCATAAGCATAGTGGGTCCATCTCAAGTATAATATCTGGAGTCAAAAGTAGGTCTTCATATTTGAGTTTGGGATTGAAGAAGCATAAAGGTTCAAAATCGGTAAATTGAAGTTTGGGGATTAGATTTGACGTTGTATTTGTTTTGTTTTGTTTGTTATACTTTAGGTTAGACAATAATATCAGCTGGCCTGGCAATATAAGTGTGTTAAAATATTAGTGAATTACGTTGTACTTGTTAAAATTAATCTATTGAGTTTTATAAAAAAAAATATTAGTTAGAATAGTCTTTAGACGAGCAAAGGTTTACAGTTGCATAAGGAATAAGTGCAACTAAAGTATGAAGGGGGGAGGGAGGAAAACATAAAAAGTAACAACAATTAGCAGATATACAACAAAAAATAGTTCGATTTAAATTCAAGCAAGAACACCTTCATGCTCAATGATTTCATCAGAGGCTTTGGCATGAGCTTCAACATCAATGTGTTTTTGTTTACGTCTTTTTGCTAAAATTTTTGAAGCTTTAATGTTGAATCCTCCAGTTAAAATCTGTTGAGTTTCTTCCAATTCCAAGCCTGATAATTCAGGATAGCAGAACCAGACGAAAACCCAAGAAACAGCACATAATGCAGCGAATAATGCAAATGTACCAGGTGGGGTAATAGTCTCTAACATGGTTAAAAAGGTAGATGAGATAACTAAGGAACCTGCCCAGTTAACGGCTGTGGCGTACGAACTACCAATACCTCTAACGCTTTGTGGGAATAATTCGGATTGTTGCCATGGAACGTTACCAATACCGATGGCATAAGTAGCAACATAACCAATCATACCGATAATAATAACAATACTCCAACCAGAAACACTGGTTTGGGCAATAACAGCAGAGCCACCATCGAATGTAACACCAACAATGTGAAATGCAATTGCACAAAATATCAATGAAATGATCATACCAGGAATTGCAAGTAATAAAATCAAACGTCTACCAACTATATCAATAATAAAAAATGCAATGATTGTGAAAACAAAATTTGTTCCTGCAACGATAATCGAAACAGCAGTAGAGTCTTTGAAACCAACAGTTTCAAAGATAGTAGAACTAAAATACATCAATGAGTTGAAACCAGTGAATTGTTGGATACCTTGTAAACCACAAGCGATGATCAAAGCCCTAAAATTGGAAGGAACAGCATGGACTTCTTTGATAGCATTAATAGTTTTTTCAAAAACATTTCTACCGGCAATAGAGTTATTCAATCTTGATAATTCATCGACTTTTAAATGAATTAATTCTTCAGTGGAATCAAGATGAGTTTTCACTAAAACTTTTTCAGCTTTTTCTAGTTGATTTTTCATAATATAATATCTTGGAGTATCAGGTAACCAAAAGAAGACAAAAAATTGGGTAGCAGCAGGAATTAAACTCAAACCAACAAGGACTCTCCAACCGTTATGGACATGAGTCAAACCAGCACCACAACCATAAGCAACCAACTGACCACCGGTGATACATAAACAATTAATCACAGTTAAACGACCTCTAAATCTAGAAGGACTAATTTCGCTGATAAACAAAGGCGAGACTAAGGAACCAATACCGATACCAAATCCCATGATAAATCTACCTGCAGTCATAACCCAGAACGTATGAGCAGCACATTGTAAAGCGGTTCCAATTAAGAAAAGAACGTTTGAAAACATAATAACAGGTTTTCTACCGAAAGCATCAGCCAACAACCCAGCAAAAGAAGCAGTTATTAGTGCACCTAGAGAGGTAGCAGCAGTGATGAATTGTTTGTCTCCGTAGGACAATATTTTCCCATCCAAATCGGTTCCAATGGCAACCAAGGCGGAGGAGATATAACCAGTATCATAACCAAACATGAATCCTGAGATGGAAGAGATGATAGTTAGAACAATGATCAAAGGAGATGGTTTTGAGTTATGGAAGGTCATCAAAATGGAGGTATCGTCTTCATCGTTCAAAGGTTTAATTATATGTTTGTTGTCAATGGTTTGCACAACGTTCTTGGACGATGTTTTGGAGAGGGACGTGGCGAACTCAGGCGTTGTTGTTTCGAACTCATGCGAGATCGTACTGAATTCGTTCTTGTTCATGGTTTTTAAAAGTAAGACCTGGAGAAAAAGAGTGAAATGAGTGAAAGTTTTTTATAGTAACTGCGATAGTTGTTGTTTTTTTTTTCTTCCCCCTTTTTTTTAGTTTTCTTATTATAAGATTGTTTTTTTTTTTCTTCCTTTTAAATTTATAATGTTTTAATTTTTTTTTTGTTTTCCTTAAATTTCTGGAAAAAAAAAGGGATTGAGAGAAAAGGGCTGAGGAAAAAAAAAAGGTTCTCCTATTTTAGTGAAGAGAAAGGGAGAAAGGGAGAGAGGGAGAGAGGAAGGGAGGAAGGGAGATCTTAAGAAAGATCCTAAAATAAAGATTTAATGTAAAACAAAATAGAGAAAGTTTATAGATTTTGTAGGATTGTATTGGATATTGGATATTGGATATTGGATATGTTTTATGTTTTATGTTATGTTTTTACATTTTCACATGATCGTGGATCATTAGCGAGATTTACGCGTTTTTAAATTGGTGAATAGATAAATAAGAAGTCAGTAATGACATTCTGTATGTTATAATGTATACATATAGAGGAATACATTGTTGGAAAGTTCTGGGAATATTTTTAGCTATGAGTAATAATAACATTGTCTACCTACGCATCACTTCGAGAGAATTAAGATAAGATGCCCATAAGTAAACATATATTTATTGTTATGTAGCATTACAAAGATAGCTACGTGACTGAATAGTTTTATACTACACAAAGACTCAACTCGTTTTGATCTTTTTCTATGATTCCCTAGTAGTAGGAGTAGTAGTAGGAGTAGTAGTAGTAGTAGTAGTAGTAGTAGTAGTAAATTGTCTTATTTATTTTTCTTTTTTTATCTTTTGTCTTTTGTCTTTTACGTATATACAAGAAACACATATGTCTGTAGTCTTTCGTAGTGTTTGTTTTTTTTTTTTAAAAAAAAAATCTATCATCCTTCTATAATTAATTATTAGTAGTTGATCATTTGGTTCTAGTCACTATTGCATTAGTCAAGAACTCCAATGCACTCCGACTGTCACTTTCTGGTAAAACGTTTCTCAAATTTTCCAATGCCTTTTTACAGTATTCATCAGCCATCTGTTTAGTTTTCAATAATCCATCATATTTATAAACTTGTTCAATGGCTTTTTCAACATCTCCATCTTCTTTAAACTTTCTTGAAATTAAAACTCCTAATTCAGGATTTTCTTTCCATGCGAATAAAATTGGTGCGGTGGCTAGTCCAAGCTTCAAGTCAGCCATACCTGGTTTTCCCAATTGTTCGGTTGTTTGAGTGTAGTCTAAAACATCATCAATTAGCTGGAAACATAATCCAATGTTTCTACCAAATTGATAACAGTTCTCAATAACGTTGTCTTGAGCACCTGCCAAGATAGCAGCGGATCTGCATGATTTAGATAATAATGCAGCAGTTTTCAAGTACGTTTTATGGATGTAATATTCGAAAGCTGCGTTAACGTTTTGTTCATGTGTGATTGATTGGTGATTTGGGGCTTTAACACTGTATTCATGAACTTTAACATCCACTTTACCAGTTGGCTGTGGGATCGTTTTGCTATCATTTTCAATCAAATCTTCATTTGGTTGGAAGACGGTGTTTTTCAATTGCATGAATTCACCTTCAACCAGATTAGCAATAGAAGTTGAGATTAATTCAATAACTTCAGGATTTCTTAATCTTGAGATTGAAACAGATGCTCTTCCTAACACGAAGTCACCAGCTAAAACAGCCATTTTATTATTGAATGCAATGTTACCACTTGGTCTATTTCTTCTTGAATCTGAGTTGTCAATGACATCATCGTGCAAAAGGGAAGCAGTATGAATCATTTCCACAATCTCAGCCAATCTTCTTTGTTTTGGTAGAATTCCTCTATTTGAATCAAATTCGGGTAAACTTTCATGAGGTTTTGTTAAAGGATCCAATATGATATTTGGATTTATACCATGCAAGATTTTTAAAGGTGATAATGGGCCAACTGGATCCTTGAAGATGGCAGTAAGAGATTTTGTCCCAGAATAAACTGGTTGCTCAGGAATATCCAAATCATCAATCTTGATTTTGTTTCTCTGCTCAATTGGGATCTCACTTAATGCTCTACTCAGCAATAGCACAATTAATGGTCTAACTTTTTTCCCTTGACTTTCAAAGTAGTAGGCACTTATCCTATTTAGAGTAGGATGTCCCGAGCCTATAAGAGTTCCGATATTGGTCGCCAGTTGTGACATTTCATGGCTGACGAGGGAAAGAGGATCTTTCAAGATGGACGCTGGGGTGACCATTCTTGCAGCAACTTCAATGGCTGCAGTCCAGGAGGACTTGTTTCTCAACTGGGAGAGACGTGAGGAGCATCGTGAAGCTCTCAACAGATCCCTTCTGACAATTGTTTTCAGCATGACTTTTTCTTCCTTTTTTTGTTTTTTGTTTTTTGTTTTTTTGTTTTTGTTTCTTCTTTTTTCAGTACAATGTTTAGGAAGTAGAAAGAGAGAGGGATAGATAGATAGTATGAGTATTCTCTATTCAATTCTTTTATACTCTGTCTGAACTGGTTGGAAAAGAAAAGGGTCCAGAGAAGAGAAAGCTTTAATTTCGCTTTTTCGAAAAATCAAATTTGTCAAACTTCAAGGAAAAGAATAAAAAAAAAAGCGTTTAAAAAACCTGCAAAATAAGTAAAATTCAGATCAAGCCAGACGTTATTGAATTAGAAACTCACATTGAAGCTTAACTTCTTTCTTCATTTATACACTGAATACACATACATCAAAGAAAGAGAGAAAGGGGCCATAGAGAGAACATAATGCTTCAGTGGTTGGACACTTTCCCAGGGTATCAACAGTCCGTGGAATATTCTAAAAGGTTGTTCGGTTCTATCATCAGAACTGGGCCTGTTCCAAAACACATAGGATTTGTGATGGATGGTAATAGAAGATATGCAAAACGACAAAACATTGAATTAAAGGAAGGTCACAATGCGGGATTCGAGAGCATGGCGAAGGTGTTGGAGATCTGTTATGAGTGTGGTGTGGAAGTTGCTACCGTTTTTGCATTTTCAATTGAAAATTTCAAGAGAAACAAATATGAGATTGATTGGTTGATGGAGCTGGCTAAAACGAGGTTTAGTCAAATAGTGCAGAATGGTGAGTTGTGTGAGAAGTATGGGATACGGATTAAGATAATAGGCGATAAGTCCTTACTACCACTAGACGTTCTCGAAGTTCTGGAAGATGCAGAAAGAATAACAAGAGATAACAAAAGATCCACTTTGAATGTTTGTTTCCCATATACATCAAGATATGAAATGACGACTTCGATGAAGAGAATTGTCAAGTCACAAACTAAAATCCTGAGACTGGATGAGATTGACGAAGAATTAATCGATCAAAACCTATTCACAGGGGACCAACCTGCTGTTGATTTATTAATAAGAACAAGTGGTGTCAGCAGATTGAGCGATTTTTTATTATGGCAAGTTAGCTCAAGAGGTGTTGTTATTGAGTTGACGGACGTTTTATGGCCTGATTTGAAACCTATACATATTGCTTGGATATTAATAAAGTATAGTTTCAACAAGACTTATTCAAAACAAAAGCTGGACAGTGAAAAGAGAGACTGATTGGATATAAATTCTTTTGGAAGCATGATTGTGATATATATATATATATATCTGTACATAACTAAAGGATGGTTAAAATCAACCACTACACAAAAAAAAAAAGAAAAAAGGGGGAAATTTCAAAAAACAACAAACGACATAATTTTGACATTAATGCATAATATTTCACTTCTTTTTATTAGGAATTATGTAGCTAGTATTATTTTTTGTTAAATTCTTGAGCTTTTTCAAATTGTTCTTTGAATTTATCAGCGTTTTCTTTGTTACCAAATCTAATAGCTAGAGTTTGAGCTTCTGGTTCACCTTCAGAGATATCGGCAGTAACGTTGTAAACCCAAGATCTATCAGAACCAACATTTGGTTTTAGTTGATAATCAGCACTGATGAAATGGTTTGCACAAATTTTCAAAGTTTTGTCTCTTCTCATCAAAAGACGAACTTTTTTAGTTTCTTTGTGTTGTAAGAATTTGACATCACCAGTACCTCTTTCTTTCCATTCTTTAGTATCAGCATGGAATTTAAATAATTTAGCACGAACTTTATGTAAAACTTCTTCTTCTTCTTCATTTGTTTTGACTTCAACTTTTTCCAAAGTGACCAATGGTTCAAAATGGACGTCTGGGGATTCTGGGGCTTCATCATCGTTTTCTTTTTTGTTATCATCTTTTGATTCCTCGTTATCTTTCTTTTCATCATCATCATTTGATTCAACTTTCTTTTTAGAAGATGCACCACCAAACATGGCAAACACGTCAGAGGTTGGAGGTTTTGGAACAGAAGAGGTTTCTGGTTTTGTTTCGACAGATTTTGTTTCTTCAGACATGATTAATGAGATGGTATGAGATGAAGATTGAGATGAAATGAAGATTGGGATGTAGTTTTTGATTTGTTAGTTATTTTTGTTTTTGTTTATTTTTGATGAAAATTTTTTGCCGTCTTTTTTTTTTTTTTTTTTTTTTTTCTTTCTTTTCGGTGGGAATTTGTGGAAATTGATTTTGTATGGGAATGTCTGAAATGTGTTTGTTTGGAGGTGTAAAAAGGGAGAGAGAGAGAGAAAGTAAGGGGAGTATGTAAAAGTGTATATGTGTGGTGTGGTGTTATCTGGTGGTAGTGGTGGTGTTACTATTACTATTACTATTACTATTACTATTACTATTACTATTACTATTAAGATGCTGGGGAAGAAAGAGAAGAGATTTCTGCTGTTTAAGTAAACAAAAGAAAAAAGAACATTCACCAAAATCACGTGGTTTATCACGTGATAATAATAATAACAACAACAATAATATATTATTATTATTATTATTATTATTATCATGTTATATATATATATATATATATATATATATATATATAATATGATAATGTATAAATATAAACAGTAAAAAGCAAAAGGAAAATAGCGCTGTGTTTGTTTTTTTCTTTCCCTTTTTTTTTTAACCATAACACCCTTTTCTTATAATTCTTTTCTTATTGCCTTTTCCTTTTCCTTTTCCTTTTCTTTAATTTGATTTGTTTTGATTTGATGTTTTTTTTTTATGTCAAAAAAACATCAAATCAAAACAAAAATTCATCCCTTTTTTTTTTCTTCTTACATTTTTGAGAGCTTTTTCTTTTAAAAGAAAAAAGCAAATAGAAAAAAAAAAAAAAATTAAGCGCCGGCATTCAAAAAGAAATTTCTCTTTTTCTCTTTCTATTTCTTCTTTTCTCAATCCCAAATTATATTTAAAACATTTTTAAAACTTGCAATAACCTTTAAATTAAAGAAGCACAAAATTTAACCGCCTTCTTTTATTCTTATTCTTATTCTTCTTATTCTTATTCTTATTCTTATTCTTATTCAAAGATTTTCAAAGATTGATTTTCAGACTTTCAAAGACCTTTCAAAGATTTTCAAATTTCCCTTACCCCATCAATTCAAGTTTTTAATCTCAACCGCAAACTCATCAAATACATCCCCAATTTTTAATCAACACTACCGCCAATATCCTTCTTATTCACAAGAGCAATCATAACTTCCTCGATGACTGATAGTGGAAACATTGACGTGTTCCGCAAGCATTCTCGTCGCAAGTCCTCACTCGATGACTACGATCCTTTCTCTCAGCCTGATGTCTACTATGGACCCCAATCGGATCCTTCAAAATTGCCAGCGAACTCAAAATATGCCAGAACAAGGACCATGAGTTATTATGATACTTCCAGTATGCTGAAAAACGAATTCAGAAATGAATTCAAGTCCAGCATCAAGAGAAGAGGGTCACAAGATGAAGCTGGTTTGGGTCTCGGTGGGGATCGTGGTAAGAGATTTTTCATCAGTGATATCAATGCAACACTACAAGAATTGTTGGATAGCGAAGATACAGACAGAAACTATCAAATAACAATTGAAGATACCGGCCCTAAAGTCTTGAAATTAGGTACTATGAATTCTAATGGGTTCAAGCAGAAAGATATTAGGGGTACTTACATGTTATCGAACCTTTTGCAAGAATTGACAATTGCTAAAAGATTTGGTAGAAATCAAATGATTCTGGATGAAGCTAGATTGAATGAAAATCCGGTTGATAGACTATCGAGATTAATCTCAACTCAATTTTGGAAAAATTTAACCAGAAAATTGGATTCTTCAAGTATTGCCGTTTTTGCACAAGATACCAAGATCGTTTCAAATCCAAGAATTTACGTCCCTTATGATTGTCCAGAACAATATGAATATTTTGTGAATGCATCAAAAGAACAACCTGATGTACATTTAGAAGTTGAGTATTTACCTAAAGACATAACTCCAGAGTACGTTAAATCAATCAATACAAAACCTGGGTTATTGGCTATTGCCATGGAGGAAACTCATGATCCAAGTACCGGTGAATCTACTTTAATTGGATATCCTTATGTTGTTCCAGGTGGTCGTTTTAACGAATTGTACGGTTGGGATTCCTATATGGAGTCATTGGGTTTGTTAATTAATAATAAAACTGAATTAGCAAGAGGTATGGTTGAACATTTTATTTTTGAAATCAATCATTATGGCAAAATATTAAATGCTAATAGATCATATTATTTAACAAGATCTCAACCTCCATTCCTAACTGATATGGTTCTTCGGATTTTTGATAAAATGGGTGCTGAAAAAAACCCTGAAGCTATGGACTTATTAACCAGAGCCACCAAAGCTGCAATCAAGGAATACAAGACTGTGTGGACATCCAAACCAAGATATGATGAAGCTACAGGATTATCATGCTACCATCCAGATGGTTGTGGTATTCCTCCAGAAACAGAACCAACACATTTTGATAACGTGTTGAGTCCATATGCTTTGAAGTATAATATTTCAATCGAAGAATTTAGAGATAAGTACAACGCTGGTGATATCAAAGAACCTGCTTTGGATGACTATTTTACTCATGATCGTGCTGTCAGGGAAAGTGGCCATGATACCAGTTATAGATTGGAAGGTATTTGTGCAAGTTTGGCAAATATTGATTTGAACTCATTATTATATAAATATGAGGTTGATATTGCGCATATAATTTCAACATACTATGAAGATTCTTTTGTGTCATATGATGGAGAAATTGAGAACTCTAAAACATGGATAAATTTAGCTCAAAAGAGAAAAATTGCCATTGATAAGTACTTATGGAATGAAGAAAAAGGATTATATTTTGATTACAATATAAAATTGAAATTACAATCAACTTACGAGTCAGCAACTACTTTTTGGGCACTATGGGCTGGTCATGCTTCACCAGAACAAGCTAAAAAATTATCAAAATCATTACACCTATTTGAACAACTGGGTGGATTGGCTGCCGGTACTGAAAAGTCTCGTGGTGAAATCTCATTAGATAGACCAAGTAGACAATGGGATTATCCTTATGGATGGGCACCACAACAGATCTTAGCATGGGTCGGTTTCCATAATTACGGATATGAAGGTATCACAAGAAGATTAGCATACAGATGGTTATATTTGATGACCAAAGCTTTTGTTGATTATAATGGGATTGTTGTCGAAAAATACGACGTTACAAGATCAACTGACCCACACAGAGTTGATGCCGAATATGGGAATCAAGGCTCAGATTTTAAAGGTGTTGCAACTGAGGGTTTTGGTTGGGTTAATGCTAGTTATATTTTTGGTTTAACTTTTTTGCAAAATCATGCTAAAAGAGCACTAGGAACTTGTACGCCCCCAAATGTTTTTTTCAAAAGCTTGAAAAATAATAGTGAAAGGGAACAATACGCACTTGAACCAATTAACTCTAACACTTTTTCAATTTGATTAAAGCTATTCAATGTGAGCTTTTTTTTTTTTTTTTTTTTTTTGATTGTTTTATTCATCAATGAGAGCAGGATTGCGTCAAATCATTTTCACATTTATAGAATATCACCGCATTTTTCAAGATCAGTCTTTATATGAAATCAGTAATTTATACGAAATATTGTTTTATTCACACGAGGGTCTATTGAGGGTCATTGCTATTAAATGTAATGTTTTTTTCTAATTTGACTCGTTGCTTCTATGAATGGTTCTAAACGTATTTATCAATATATATATATATATAAATTACGTGTTATGCAAGTTGGTTAATCCAGATGAACTGTTGTAGGATGTATGACTATGTGTAACTATGTGTTTAACATTTCGAAGCGATGATGAGAAGACTATAGAAATTCATTAGTATACGCGCATTTCATACCAAAAACGCGGTTTGAAATTCACCCAACGCCTCAAGACTGACTCAATTTTGCGAGTAACAACGGGGTGAAAAGATCACTCAATTCAGTCCTCTTTGCAAATTTAACCCAATATCGCACTTAAACGACCGTGGTTATACTGCGTGTGCTATGGTTTATTAATTTGAGGTCATTTAAAATGAGTTGACACACAGAGTGACAGAACAGGCGCTGATGGTACTGAGTGTTAATTATTGATTAGTTGCGCACAAATAGCTCGCAAGAGTTACAGAACGCTGGAGACGTGGATTGCAATTATGGTTTAGGGTTTCCACCGTTAGGTTTGATACTACTAGCCATGGATGATTTTATTACAATTTGTAGTTTGAATTAGATATTTATGATAGTCATTGATAATCATTGATCTAAATCTGTTAAAGCTTACTACTAAGAACAACAGATATGAGATACTGAAATCTTAACACTTTGTATTTCCGTCAAATTTCCCCTGTTATTTACCTCTAATTTTAGTACTTTGTATATGGAAATCATTGAAGATCATTTTTCATCATACAGTGGTTTACTTAGACTGTTAAAATGGCTGGCTGATTTTTGCGCAAAATCGCAAATCAATTTTTCCGAATATGATAGATACGAAAAAAAGTGTAAAAAAAAAAAAAAAAAAAAAAAAAGTTTATAAATAGTAAATGTGACTTGGGCAATAAAAGATTGAAGTGCATGACGTGTGGAAGTTTTATTGCGCTATATCAAGAGAGAAGCTGCGTAGAACGTAATGCATGATTGGTTCGATGACCTGTCAGAAATCTCGTTAATTGTACTACCTCTAGGTAATGAACTCACGCACGCCTTACTGAGGGTTTTGTGAAACGTCATATTAGAAGTAGTCGAAATCATAACAATAACAATAACCATAACAATAACAATAAAAATCAAACCTGTCAGAGAAAAGTGACTTATTTTTATTTTTCTATGATATATACATTTTTTTTTATTGTTTATAACACTGTACGTTGGAAAGTTTAAAGTTCGTTATTGAAACATAATTCTACTACGTATATGGAAAACGCGTTCTGTTAAAGAGCCCCAAACCTACCGGATTTGGTGATTAACGGAGCACTATATTCTGAGATTGGCACAAATTTTTCCAATTATGATAAAAATTGCGAAATATTTCGGTCCGCCATGACGCGCCTTCAAAGTTAAATTATTAATTTCATGCTGGCGTTATGAGCTGTAGACTTTCGATGCTGATGCATTGCCATGGTAATATGCGCAATGAGGAAGTGTTCCTTTAAATTTAACGCGTAGCGATAAAAATGAGTATAAAGTCCAGGATAGTTCCACTTGATGCTAACCTGTAACGTATAAAATATTCTCTCTTCCTTCAAGCACTATTGTTTTGGATTTGAATCATAATCTTCAAAAAAAAAAAAAAACTCTATTAATTTACCTATCTTCTTCTTGCTTTATTACTGCTTTTTTGATTGCCGTGAAATATTTGTTAGAGAGATCAAAGCACTTGAAACAGGACTGCTATTTTAAAACGCTTCATAAGTGTTTCAATAATAAAAAAATATTCTTTTATCCAGCCAAAGCTAAATACCAAAAATTAACTTTAGGCTTGAATCACATATACGCTGATATATAAAGTCATCTTGATCTTATTAAAGACTTCACAGTATTGGTTTCACGATATTAACCTAGCCCCTTATAATTTTATAGATCACACAGATGCTGATTTCACGTCTATTATTATCTACAGTTGCTATCGCACAAGCAGTTTTAGCCGTTCCTGTTCCATCAAAAGGAGGCGTTCAATTCACAAAGAAAGATGACTCATGGACTTACGATGTCGATATTGTTCGTGGTATTAATCTGGGTGGTTGGTTTGTTCTTGAACCATTCATCACTCCATCACTTTTCGAAGTTTTTGGTACTGATGAATCCACCATTCCTATTGATGAATACCACTACACTCAAGCTTTAGGAAAAGATTTGGCTAAAAATCGCCTGGAACAACATTGGAGCTCATGGATTGTTGAAAAAGATTTTGAACAAATGGCAGCCTTTGGATTGAATTTGGTTCGTATTCCAGTTGGTTATTGGGCTTTCCAATTATTAGACAATGATCCTTATGTTCAAGGCCAAGAAGCTTATTTAGACCAAGCTATTGAATGGGCCAGAAACCATGGTTTGAAAGTTTGGGTTGATTTACATGGTGCTCCAGGTTCCCAAAATGGTTTTGATAACAGTGGACTAAGAGACAGCTATGAGTTCCAAACTGATGAAAATATTGCTGTAACATTGAACGTTTTACAATATATCTTTAACAAATATGGTACTTCTGATTATCAGGATGTTATTGTTGGAATTGAATTATTGAATGAACCATTAGGTTCTGTATTGGACATGGGTAAATTGAATGATTTCTGGAGTTGGGGTTACAAGAATTTGAGATCTACTGGTTCAGTTCAAAACGTTGTCATTCATGATGCATTCACCGCAGCTAACTATTTTGATGATAAATTTTTATTAAATGATTACTGGAATGTCGTTATTGATCACCATCATTATCAAGTCTTTTCAACTGGTGAATTATCTAGAACAATTGATGAACATATCTCCGTTGCTTGTTCTTGGGGTACCCAAGCTACTAGTGAATATCATTGGAATCTTTGTGGTGAATGGTCAGCTGCTTTGACCGATTGTGCTAAATGGTTGAATGGTGTTAACCGTGGTGCTCGTTATGATGCTACTTTTAACAGCGCTACCTACTTGGGATCTTGTGAAAACTCTCAAGATTACTCAAGCTGGAGTGATGAGAAGAAGGTAAATACTAGAAAATACATCGAAGCTCAACTAGACGCGTTTGAGCAAAGAGGTGGATGGATTTTTTGGACTTGGAAAACTGAAACTACTTTAGAATGGGATTTCCAGAGACTGTCTTACTATTCTCTATTCCCATCTCCATTGACTGATAGACAATATCCTGGACAATGTTGAGCTTTCCCACTTTTGCATTAATGTATTATCATTTTTTGTACACTAGATCCCTTTTATTTCATTTTATTTTGTTTGTTGTATAATTTCAAAAAAGTTGTAATTATACAAATTTTTTATATGTTGCTTTATATATTTGATTATTAATAGGCCCCATGAGTTGTAGTACGAGAATTTCAGTTCTTTTATAGTAAAGCGTTAAACAAGTTTAATGAGATTTATTTGCAAAAAAATATAGTGAAAATCACCAAATTAGGAAAACTTCTTAAATAGGAAACTAAATACACGCAATAATTAGCCACAGCTGTGCAGGTTCGGAATTGGCAATCCGAACCGGTGTAGGAAGGAGGGAGCTTGAAGTAGATTGTTAGATAGCGTCGATGGTACAATGATGATATGTTGCAGTGAATTTAAGTAATATTTAAATAGTTGATGATTTCCAGTTGTTGATTCAGCTCTACACAACTGTCAAATAAGATCAACTCACAGAAAACTTATACGGAAAAAAAATGTCAGATCTATCAGTCACAATCACTTTCCCTGACGGAACCTCTTATCAACAGCCAACTGGTTTATTTATCAACAACGAATTTGTCGCTTCCCATTCAGCTGAGAAAATTGTCTCCATCAACCCTCACACCGGGGAACCAATCACGTCAATTCATGCTGCAAATGAGCAAGATATTGATATTGCTGTGAAAGCAGCTCGTAAAGCCTATCAGAATGTCTACTCGCAATTGGCTCCTGCTGCTATTGGAGATTTATTATACAAATTAGCTCAATTAGTCGAGAGGGATACCGACTTGTTAGCCAAAATTGATACATTAGATGCTGGTAAACCACTTGAATCAAACGCTAAGAGTGATCTGGGCCAAATTTTGGAAGTTGTTAAATATTATGCTGGTTATGCTGATAAAATTGATGGGAAATACATTAATTTGGGTCCAAATAAATATGTCTATGAAATTAAAGAACCTGTTGGTGTTGTTGGACAAATTGTTCCATGGAACTACCCATTAGCTATGAGTGTATGGAAGTGTATTAGTGCTTTAACTGCTGGTAATGCTGTCGTTATTAAAAGTTCAGAAATCACACCATTATCATTGTTATATTTTGCAAACTTAATCAAAGAAGCTGGTTTCCCACCTGGTGTTTTCAACGTTGTTTCCGGTTATGGTGCTGTTGCAGGTGCTGCTCTTGCCTCACATTTAGATGTTGATAAGATTGCATTCACTGGTTCAACAACAACAGGTCAAATTATCCAGAAATTAGCTTCAGCAAACTTGAAGGCCGTCACTTTGGAATGTGGTGGTAAATCACCAAGTGTCGTGTTCGCAGATGCTAATATTGATGAAGCCGTTAAATGGTCAAGTATGGGGATTTTTTACAATACTGGACAAAACTGTACTGCAAATTCAAGAATTTTAGTCGAAGAATCAATCTATGATGAGTTTTTGGAAAAATTCAAGAAGGAAACTGCTAAAAACTGGATTGTTGGCGCACCATTTGATAGTAAATCAACAGTCGGTCCTTTAGTATCTAAAGTTCAATTGGATAGAGTCCAATCATTTATTAAACATGGTACTGAGGTTGAAAATCTAAAGAAGTTGATTGGAGACGAACCAATAACACAATCAGCTGGTTGGTACTTGAACCCAACTGTTTTCATTGATGTTCCAGAAACTTCCAAATTATTTCAAGAAGAAATTTTTGGACCTGTTGCAGTCATCACTAAGTTCAAAGGATTTCAAGATGCGTTGTCCAAATCTAACAATTCTAAATACGGGTTAGGTTCTGCTGTTTTCACCAAGAATATCAAGAAAGCCCACAAATTTGCTAGAGGGTTGAAAGCTGGTACCGTTTGGATTAACTCCTCCAATGATGAAGATATTAGAGCAGCTTTTGGAGGTTATAAAATGAGTGGTATTGGTAGAGAGTTAGGAGCAAGCGGGATCGACATCTATACTAATACCAAGGCGATCCACGTCAATCTTGATGACGAAGAAGGCGAAGACTTTGTTACTTCCAACTTGTAACCTTTAACTTATAACTCATAGAGTTCATCAATCAATGATTTACAGAAAGAAAAAGAATTCTGTAGAAGCACTGAAATTAGTAGAGATTGAAAAGTATTATGTACGATGTAGTTAATTTGGCAATAACGGAAACGGGAAGGGTCCATCAACTCCAGGATTGACCCAATTTGAGCCTTCTGAGGTACTTTTGAAATGGATTTGAAGAGTAAAGCGCGTCAGTTTGGCGTTCAAATACTCTCAAAAAGGCATAAAACGATCACTAGGCGTGTTACCAACCAATAGCATTAGCTTGACGTGAAAATATTACACCTTTCAAGGCCTTTGAGACTTTAATAATCCGATTCCACGAATATTTCCAGTTTAGGAAATGTAATTAGACAAAGGTCCGGCTCAAACGAGTATATAAAAAAAATCTTTGCTTTCTTTATTCTTGAAGTTTCTTATGCTTTATTCTTCTAGGATTACTCTTAACCCTTTCAAACCCGGCTACAAATAGTTCCATACTCATTAAATTTTCTAAAAGAAGCCTCTGAAGCAACTATAACCGTTTTATTCGTCAAACTATACGATTTACAAATCCGTACTACCAAACTTGGTTTCAATATTTAAAAACCGAAAATAATGTTCGACTCAATCACCAAATACGTCCTCTCACTATACACGAACCAATCACACGACTATTCGTTGTCTTCAAATGAGTTTATTGCTTCAATAGTCACACTGATGGTGTTGTTTTTTATCGGCGTTGTTATATTAGTATTTGTCATCTCCATCACTTTCTTAATGGTCAAACTACATCGCTGTGAGCCTGAACTTGATTTAGAGAAATCAACAAACTATCCAATCGATAACAATGAGGAGAATGACGAAGAAAATCAAACAGATTACATCTTTCGTGAAAGTATACGGATCGAAGATGAGGACCAATCAATAGACTTGAGTTGAAAGGTCTTTAATAATAAAATCATAAAACCACAAAAAATCACACATTTCACGTTCGTTTTAAACTTGTTTTCATAATTGCGATTATAGCCACTACATTCATTCAAAAGAAAACATCCCACTTTCGTTAAAGGTTAAAACACCAAACAGCCTAATATATCAAACATAGTTTATACCCATCAATATCCGGTTCCTATAACACCTTTATTGAAAAACCCACATATAGAAATTATACCCAAATCCAATTTTTATCTATTTTGATTTTCCATTAATGGATTGGAATTTCTTGCTCCATTTTTCATTTGTTTCTAAAGCCGTCTCAAGATTTTTTTTCAAATTATCAATTTCATTTTGCAATGAACTTATTTTATCATTATATATACCCCCAGAATCTTTTCTGTTATTATGGCTGATTGGATCGTTTCCAAAGATTTGGTACTCATTACTGGTCATTAGCTCATAAAAGCTATCCAAAGTTTGAAATATGACTGGTTGGAGTTTTTGAAAATCAATGATCTGACTTATCTTTACACTTATATTATCCTGTTTGGATTTCTCATTGATCAGCTGATTTTCAACAACAGCTGGTTGTCCACTGGGTTTATTTAATTCACCTTGAAAATTTTCGTGGTAGAATTTTGGAGTTGGTGGTAATGAAAGAATTTGTGATGTTGAATTTGAAGAATCATTATTGGAAAGTTTTTTGAATAAATAGTCATTCAAAATATTCAAATAATTAGTTAGGAAATTTATGAAATTTATGTTCTTATCATTTTGTAATGTTAAATTTGTGATCAAGTTGCTTAGGTTGATCATCATTTTTTCCATTTCATCATCAAGTATCAATGATCTAGAGCTTGGGTCAATAAGCTCGGATGTTGTCTCATGATTGTAATTATGCCCAACTATAAAATTTTCGTATTTTCTTTTTCTATTGATAAGCCTATCCTGTAGTTGATTGATCATTAAATTCTTCTTTCTCATCTCTTTATCGAACTTTACTTTTAATGAATTATTCAAGCTCTTTTCCCTGTTGACATTTTTTTCATTCAAAGCATTATTAAAATTGGATTTCTTTAGCTGTAACTTCAATACCTCAAGCTCATTTCTTAGCCCAACGTTTTCTCTATTGAGTGCATCTGTTTGGGTATTTAGTTCTTTGTTTCTTGTTTGCAAATGATTAATGATTTCCATCTTATCATCAATTTGGTCTTTCATCGATAATTTTTCCTGTTTGGATTTATCAAGCTCCTGTACTAAGGAGTATATTGTATTTATAACAATTTTATCATTTTCATTCACTTGTTCATTAGATACTAGTAAAGGCTCATCTATTGATTTAAATAAAAGTTTATCTGTTCCAGTGATGTCTGAATCGTGAAAAAATCCTTTAGCAAAAAGCACAGAATTAACTAATTCTGAAGCCCGCTTTATTGAGTCAAGGTCAACCATTTCTCACACTCCTAATTAGATTTCAAAATGAGCTAGAGTTAAGCGTAAGCTTGTTATTAATGGTTTTTTTTTTAAAAAAAAGTAAACAAAAACCAAATCAGAAAAAACAACCATGAAATAACCTAGTTAGGAAATGTTCCACTTTCAAAAGGTGATAGTATTGGAAATAACAAAACCCTACAAAACTTGTCTTTATTTTTATAATTTATTTCTTTTTGTGCATTCGTAATGATTCTAATGTTATTCTATCAAAAACTTTCCTTCTCAGTTCAAAAGATAAGTGCAAATATTCAATATTCAAACAAAATCTTTCTGACCAAAGAAAAAAAAAACAATAAACAACAAATAGATATAATAAAACTGAACCACCGTCGTTTCTAACAACTAAAAATGTATTTGAATATAATAATAATAAAAAAAAAATGTTTCTCTTTTTGTATATCGTTAACTAATAAAAATTTTCCCATTAGGCATAAAATAATCAATCTTTCTCTAAAATTTCACACACGCACCACCATTTTCCACTACTTCTCTAATGCAGTTGATGTTTTTTTTCTTGCTTGTTTTCCTTCTATCATATCATCTTTTGTTTAATGATGGTCATCTTCTGGTTCTTCCAAAACGAACCATTCTTCAGTGATAGCTTCACCAGAAGCAGAAGCAGGAGCTTCAACTTCAACTTCAGCAGCTTCGTAGTCAGCTAATTGGGCAGCAGCATCAATTTCTGAGGCTGGGACTTTTGGAGCAACTGGGGTGGCCCATGGTCTGACAGAACCTTCAGCATCATTGGCGGATAATGGGGTTGGTTTGAATGCTTTCAATTCTTTGATGTACAAATCTTGGATGACGTTTCTTCTAATTGGGGCAGAAGAAAAAGCACGGACAGTTGATTTTTGAACGACGGCACGTTTGATCAATTGGGACAACATTATTGACTTATTTTGACTTGAATTGAGAATCGTTTTACTAGAATTCAAAGGATTCAAAGGGGCCATTTTGGGTTTTTTTGGTGATTTTTTCGTTGAAGTTTTTTTTGGTGTGAAAATTGAAGGGCGGGTAATTTTATAATATAAGATTTTTTAATTCGAATAGGAAATGGGAAAATTTAATTGGTTGATTTTAGTTTTTGATTAATTGTGACAAATTTAAAGTAATTTCGTTTGAGAATGGTGAGGTTTTACTGTGATTATTGTAAATGTGAGTATACGTTTGAGATTAATTGGAAGGGTGTGGTTTTTTTTTTTTATTTTTTTTTAACAAGAAATAATTGGTTTGAATGAATCACTAACAGTTATTATAGCGTATTTGACACATGATGCTACTAGTGTTCGTAAAAATCATCTGAGTGGGAAGAACCATGTGAAGTTGGTGTGTGATTATTATGAAGGTATGTATTTGCTCACCAAGGTTTATTCAACTAGTGGTTGCCATATATATATATATATATATACGTATACTAACATACTATCACAGAACAGGCTAAAAATCTAGGAATATGGAACCCTGATGATTTACCGTTTGAAATAACGACTGAAAACTTATATAGAGGAATACCCGGGTCAACAATGAAAGATGCCAAACCAGTGGATTACTATAAACTGGCAGAGACCAAGATATTACCACCACCCCCAACTCTACCCAATCTTCCAGCACCACCACCGAGTGTGTTGCACTATAAAAACCGGAAGGAACTACTGGGGAATATCTTGAAAACTGTCAATTGATTTGGTTAGAAATGGGTCATTTAATGAATGCTTTAATGAATAACGCCGTAATATAACGTAATGCAATGGACTGAGGTTTCAATCAACTATTAGCAACTCACTATAGTAAATAAATAGCATACTCTCTGTATATATGTATATATATATGTATATACATATATACATATAAAAGAGGACACGTGATACGTTTCTATAGTAACTTTTCACTATTTCTTGTTTTCGCGAAATCAAAACAAATTAAAAAAAAATTTTCGATGGCGATTTTTTTTTTTCTAGTTGAAATTTTCAAAAATTTCCCCTTTGCTAGGAAAACAACAATTGAGAAAGATTTCAATAAAACAATTAAAAAATGGCTCAAGAAGTTCCTACTTTCAAATTAGTTCTAGTTGGTGATGGTGGTACCGGTAAAGTACGTTTTACTCTTTGCTTTTGCAGGGATTATTGGCAATAATTGGTTGATTTATATTAGTTGTTTTGATTTTGATTTCTGTGGGTTTTGTTGGTGATTCCCTCAATGTTAACTTTGTTTTGCTCTGAGAAGAGGATTTTGGTTGTCGTTGCACACTCCCCCTTTCCCATTCACAAGGCTCTTAAAATATTTCAAATAACTATAAATCAACCCTTTATGCTTTTTTTCACCTATTCCTTTTAAACATAATGAATATTAACAATTGATTTATAGACTACCTTTGTCAAACGTCATTTAACTGGTGAATTTGAAAAAAAATATATTGCCACTTTAGGTGTTGAAGTTCATCCTTTAGGTTTCTTCACTAACTTTGGTGAAATCAAATTCGATGTCTGGGATACCGCCGGTCAAGAAAAATTTGGTGGTTTAAGAGATGGTTATTATATTAACGGTCAATGTGGTATCATCATGTTCGATGTTACTTCCCGTATCACCTACAAAAATGTTCCAAACTGGCACAGAGATTTAGTCAGAGTTTGTGAAAACATTCCAATCGTTTTGACCGGTAACAAAGTTGATGTCAAAGAACGTAAAGTTAAAGCTAAAACCATCACTTTCCACCGTAAGAAAAACTTACAATATTATGATATCTCCGCTAAATCAAACTACAACTTTGAAAAGCCATTCTTGTGGTTAGCTAGAAAATTAGTTGGTAACCCACAATTAGAATTCGTTGCTGCTCCAGCTTTGGCTCCACCAGAAGTCCAAGTTGATACCCAATTAATGGCCCAATACCAACAAGAAATTGATCAAGCTACTGCATTGCCATTACCAGATGAAGATGATGCTGATTTATAGATGAATTTCTCCTAAAATGATTTAATTTAATTATATACAATTTCCTTCCACTTTGACGACAATTGTTTTTTTTTTCCTTTAGTTTTTTGAAAGCTCATATGTATTCTACGATCCTTTTCTGTTAATTGAAGCATGTGCTCTCACACCTATCAATGAGCCTCTTCAGTTTTTTATGCTGACGCTTCAATCTTAGGTATTTGCGAATGTTGATTATAATTAGTTGTTAGAGCCAATCATGAAGCACTTCAAAAACTGCCGTTTGACGGAAAAGTTTTATTTCATCCTCCTAGAACCATTCCCTTTTGTAAATCTTGTCTAATCTCTTTGGGCAGAGTGTATCTTTTATGCCTAATAACCTTTTTATTAACATTGTTTAGATATGACCAAATCGGGAGTATTTCCAAATATGGATATTTTGTACACTTTCTTTTGGTGTTTTTTTTCACAATTTGAATTTTGAACACGAAATAAACAAAATTCAATCAAGATCCAGCTGCAATCGTTTACGTTTTAAAAGCCGAATTTCCAGTCCTCCTTCATGTCATTGCCAATAGCATACAACTCACAGACAAAAGTTCTCACATTGGAAGATCCACAGAGTTTTCCAGAAATTCAAGAAGACATTGATCAATTAAATAGGCTTGCGAAAGATCTAATCTCAATAACATCAGAAATTCCAGAAAGTCCAGAACCTTCAAAACAGTTGACCCCACTGATCCAAAAATTATTGACTTCAGGTGTAGATGCACTAAAAAAAAGAAAACTAGATGATGCTATAAAACAATTGAGTTTGGCTATCGATATGGCTGGGAGAAGAACAAGATGGGAAGCATTTGCTGTTCAGCTACAAGAATTAAATGGAATTTTGCAAATTAGATGCGATGCTTATCTGATGAATAAACAATTTATTGAGGCTTATAACGATGCTGATCTCTTGCTGGGAACTCAAGTTAACACTGCTGAGAATTTTTTAAGAAGAGCTGTTTCTGCTATGAATTTAGGAAGATTAGAGCAATCGAAGGCTGATCTGGAAAGAGGTTTATGCTTCCACCCTACTAACACTAAACTACAAGAACACTTGCAATTGATCCTTAGAGCTATAGATATTGAAAATGGGGATTTTGGTCTATAAGAGAATAAAGAATAATGCAAATTGGAACCTTTGTATACTGGGTCAAAAGAACTTCCAATTTTTAACTTGATAATTCTGCGAAAAGTTGATTAAATATGTACGTGCTGTTTTGAAGCCTTTGCAGTTTGCTCGTGCTTCTTTTTATGTAGGCGCTAGTTGTTATGATCTTGGAGATCTTCTGAGTTTTTTTTTTTTTCATTTTGCAGTCTTGTTGTATCTGTCACCAACGTTGTTATAATTATTTGAACTCAGATCGTAACTTCCTTAGATTATTATGTTTTTTTATAACTAATGGAGGAAACCCCCAACTGATCTATTACTTGGACATCAAGAATACTATCAAAAAGCTTTTGGACAGTGTGAAGTTTCGCTGTTGTCGTTGAATAAGCAATAATGGACGTCGTTTCAAGAAAGGATTGCAAAATTTTCAATAAAACATCAATCTTCAACAGTGGAACTGACCATCATCCTTTTTTTTTTCACATTATTTGAGTGGGATAACAAGTTTATTTGTTTTTGTGTCAAAATAATGAAATATCCCAAACTTAATCCTTCGCGAATTCTCGAGGAATGAAAAATTCTCTGATTTTACCACCAAGAAATTGATAAATGATTTTGAGTCAGATTTCAGTTATCCATTATACAGAGAGACATACTGGTCTTCTCTTAATCTTTTCCCATTAGCTTCTGTCTTTGAGTTTCAGCTGAACAACCTATTAGAATGATTACCATCTACTATTTGTATTTCCGACCAGCACGTGACTAAATGTCTCGGAATTAGACAAAGCCGGGTAAGTATATATATATTTTTTCTTAAGCTCATCGCTTGATCTTGAAGCATAAACCAATGTTTTGAGTTCTTATTAATACCAGGTATCTAAGGCAGTACTGCTATTTTCAAAGATGGTGAAAGTGAAAGCAGCAAAGAAGAATAATGCTTCTACTTCTTTGGACTCAAAATTATCAAACCTGATTTATAGGTTATTGGATGAAAAGACTCTAGAAAACAAGAGGAAGAATCCAGATGAAGAAGATGAATTCGCAAACATAGCGTTGGCAAAAGACCTTAGAACTGCAGAGATTTTAATATACTCTCAGCAAAAAGATCTATCGCTACAAAGAGTGAAAAAGGTTATTTTGGAGAAAACTTTGGATAAAGTATTGAAAGAAATACGAGCTGAAGAACAGGAAGAAATTCAAAACATAACGAACGGTCAAGACTTCAATGAGCAACTGGACAGTGATTTCAACGACATTGATGTCGATGATTTGATGGACGTTCAAGATAAAAACACCTTGAATAAAAGTGTTGTGAATTTATGGAATACAAAACCTCTTGATGACACTTCGTCTACCAATATATCAAATGAAACAGAAAAAGAGGAACAACCAGAGAAACAAATCATTGAAGAGGAAGGAGAGGTTAAAGAAAAGAAGTCAAAGAAAAGATCAAAAGATTCGTCAAGACCTTCAAAAAGACAAAAAGGTGAGTAACAAATTTGAAGCTATCTTCATCACATCATATACTAACAGAATGTAGTAGATAAAGATAGAGCTCCTCCAAATACCTCGCTAGCGCAACTTGGTGGTATGGACGATGTAATAACTCAGCTTATGGAACTGGTCGGTATGCCAATCTTACACCCAGAAATATATAAAGCAACTGGAGTTGAACCACCAAGGGGTGTCCTACTACATGGCCCACCGGGTTGTGGTAAAACAACAATTGCCAATGCATTAGCTGGTGATTTACAAGTCCCATTCATCAATATTTCTGCCCCATCAGTGGTTAGTGGTATGTCTGGTGAAAGTGAAAAGAAAATTCGTGAATTATTTGATGAAGCTAAAACTTTAGCTCCATGCATCATATTTTTTGATGAGATTGATGCAATCACACCAAAGAGAGAAGGAGCACAAAGAGAAATGGAGAGAAGAATAGTCGCCCAGATGCTGACATCTATTGATGAATTGAGTTTAGATAAAACAAATGGAAATCCAGTGATCATCATAGGTGCTACCAATAGACCAGATTCATTAGATCCAGCATTGAGAAGAGCAGGAAGATTTGATAGAGAAATTTGTCTTAATGTTCCTAATGAACAATCAAGATTACATATTTTGAAGAAGATGACATCAACTTTAAAAATTGATGGTGAATTGGATTTTTTAAAATTAGCTAAATCAACTCCAGGGTATGTTGGTGCTGATCTGAAAGCATTAACAACAGCAGCCGGTATTTGTGCCATCAAAAGAATCTTCAATGAATTAGCGGTCGAGGAAGATCATTCATCAGAAGCTAATGGTTTGGATATCACAAACGTTTCAACCATTCAGAAATTTTTATTGAAACATCCAACTCCATTGACAGCCGATCAATTGGCACCATTAGCTATAACGTATAATGATTTCTTAGTCGCATTACCAACTATTCAACCTACGGCTAAAAGAGAAGGGTTTGCTACTGTCCCAGATGTTAACTGGGATAGCGTTGGTGCATTGACACATATTAGAATTGAGCTAAATATGGCCATTGTTCAACCTATTAGAAATCCTGGGATTTATGAAAGAGTTGGGATTCATGCTCCAGCTGGTGTTCTTATGTGGGGCCCTCCAGGTTGTGGTAAAACTTTATTGGCTAAAGCAGTTGCAAATGAATCAAGGGCAAATTTCATTAGTATTAAAGGACCTGAACTATTAAATAAGTATGTTGGGGAGTCTGAAAAAGCAATCCGTCAAGTTTTCACAAGAGCTAGAGCATCTGTTCCTTGTGTTATTTTTTTTGATGAATTGGATGCACTTGTTCCAAGAAGAGACACTTCATTATCTGAGAGTTCTTCAAGAGTTGTCAATACCTTATTAACTGAATTGGATGGATTGAATGATCGTAAAGGTATATTTGTCATTGGTGCAACTAACAGACCGGATATGATTGATCCTGCAATGCTAAGACCTGGAAGGTTGGATAAGACATTATTCATTGAATTACCAAATGCCAATGAAAGATTGGACATTCTACACACTGTGATTAAAATCAACAAAACACCAGTTGCTCCGAATGTTGATCTTCATTCAATTGCACATGACGAAAGGTGTAGAAACTTTTCAGGTGCAGATTTATCAGCCTTGATTAGAGAAGCTGGTGTCATTGCATTGAAGAAGAAATTTTTCCAACAAAATAAAGTCGCAGATGAGGATATAATGGATGAGGATAATGATGATGATAATGAAATCTTGGTTACAATTGATGATTTTGAAAAAGCTTTAAACAGCGTGAAACCAAGTGTGAATGATAAAGATCGTGCTAAATATGATAGATTAAATAAAAAGATGGGGTGGTCTTTAGCTTCAGAAAATAACAATGAAGCTACAAAAGATGAAGAATAGAATTATAAATTAGTATTAAAACTTTGTGGAATATATATATACGTAACAATGATAATAATCGAAACTATCAGTGATTGTAGTTATTGAATTTGGCCTCTTCTTTGAACGTTTTTACGAATTTTCCAAACTTTATCAAATCCTGATGACTTTTCAAATGTAATAAATGGCAATTCTTCTTTTCCAAACTCATTCAATATATCCTTTGAAGCTAATTCCCAAATAGGAGTTTCTGTTTTGGCTCTAATTAAAATGTACTCTTGATTTTTTCTGATTGATAGATCTTCAGAAGGTGGTATGTACAAGTTGAATAATTTATTCTTCTCATCTATCGAATGTATCAATGCTAGTGCTCTGAATTCAAGATGTCTTATCGGTAAACCTAGTGTCGAAACCATAGGAATATTATGCTTGTTCCTTATTGGAAGTTTCTTTAGCGACTCTGTCGGTATAACATGTAATGCAACAATAGTTCCTTCTAAAGAATCTTTGAAATCCTCATCATCAATGTCAAATTCATTCCAGAAAGAAATTGCTCTAATTCCATGGTCACCATAAGTGCATTGCAATGGCGCAGTGAAGCACAATGGTTTGAAATCAAACTTGTATTCTTCAATTTTATGAAAATATGCTAATTTCTTCAATATTCTCAACTGCGAAGATGAATATCTGATTAAATTGTTACCTCCACCGGAACTATAATTCTGATAGTTCCCTAACAATGGAACTACTTCAACGTTTGAATCAACCTTGAGTTCATCAATATCCATACTCCCATTATTTAAATATATCAGATGTGTAGGTTTGAGTTGTTCAATCAGAGAATTAGTCAAATCTAGCCCGTACCCTTTGATCCAACCTGGTGTATTTACCAACAAGCTTTCATTTTTAAGTGCACCATCGTTATTATACCTAAATATTAGATCAGATACAAGTGCATTATATCTCATTGGTTGATCTTTAGGTGAGTTGAATCCAATATAATGGTTCAATTGCCATGATGGGGATGTCATTGATAGATGGTTACCAAATTGATTTGAAGAGATTTTGTTCAAGGAGATTGAATCAGGTTTGGAGAATTCTGTTTGGCCAGGATCAAGATCCAGATAGTTTATTGGCTGGTATATTGATTGTGAAAGGAAATGCTGGAGAAATAATTTCAATAATGTTGATTTTCCTGAATTTTTCCCACCAATGACTAAAATTTTTAAGTGATTATTGTTTTTGTATAAATCAGTCAATTTTTTGATTTGATCTATCCAATTATTGTATTTTAGTACTGTTACTGAATTGTCCGGTTTTAAAATCGGATAAAAAGTGTAACCATCGAATGCTAATTCAAAATTATCAAAAGTTTTCAAATCTTCATTAGGTATATTTTTAAAATTCCAAAAGATATTTTTCACCAAAGGACACAGTTCGCCTAAATTTTCCAATCCTGTTTTCATATTTATCACTTTAATGACAGATTTGTAGTTTGGTGTGAATAAGTGTTGATTCTCATCACTCATAATGTCTAAAACTTGAGAAACATCAATCACTTGAGTTGCCTCAATGAAAGGTAGTGCATTGGAAGATGGATTGAAAAATTTCAGAGGAGTAGTAGAGGAATGGTAAACAGTACCATTTAATGATATGGCACCTCTTTGTATTTCCAATATAAATTGACCTCGTATCAAAAGATTCTGATTTGATCTCAACCCAAAAATCACATAATTATCACCAAAAATAACATTATCCTTATTAGTTACAAAATTTGAGTAAACATATTTGGACTCCTGCGGTTGGTTCAGGAAGTCTTTGTACACGTGTTGTCCAGACCCAGATGATATAGAAGGAGAGTGCTCTGGTTGTTTTGGAGTTGGTGGGATTGTATCTTGGTCGTCATCCTCATCAGAAGTGTTTATATCGTAGATGGGAAGGACATCATCCTGCTTCAAAGCCTCATAAGCTGTTAGCTGTTAGTATCATGAAAGTAAAGGGAGCCATTAGGTGACACTCACCACTCCTTGACATCGCGAGCACCCTTATAGAAGAGAACAAAGATAGAAAGAAGTGCTGAAAGCAGATCGAAGTAAAAGTTGATGAGCGCTGAAATAAAAAACTCATTCGCGGAAATGATTACATAATTGTTACGTAATTATTATGTAATACAAGTCACGTGCTTTTCAACCAATCAAAAGCAAAACAAAATTAAAAAAAATGGCCTGGTCAAAAAAAATCAATATCAACCAAAAAAAGACCATCTTTCATTTAAAGTCAAGCTTCAAGTTCAGTAACAGGCAACAAACCTTATAAAAAATAATGTCCGAAGAAACTCCTTTAAGAACCGTTGGTTTCGACGCCAGATTCCCTAACTGTAACCAATCCAAACATTGTTGGCAATCATATGTCGACTATCACAAATGTATCAATGCCAAAGGTGAAGAGTTTGAACCATGTAAAGTCTTCTTCAAGACTTACTCTTCTTTGTGTCCTGTTGACTGGTTAGAAAAATGGGATGCTCAAAGAGAAGCTGGTAAATTTGCTGGTAATTTGAAATAGATTGACTGGTTTTCTTGATTCGTTTGGTTATTGTTATTTTGAAAAGAAAAAAAAAAGAATTGGTTTTATTTTACGAACTATTGATTTACACAGATTATTAGGAGAGAGATAGGGGGCATTTTAGAGAAAAGGTATTGGTGAAAGAAGGAAGAGGTATTTTTTGGGTGTTATTATCTGTAATAGAAGTAGCATACATTTGGTGGGATATAATCTTGAATTTTCCAACTAACTCAAAAAGGTTTTATATTTATTAAAGCATTTATATAAAGACAAAAAAAACATATGATATATTTTTTTTGGATTTCTCTGGCACTTGAAATGTAGACTCCTATTTAGCAAAGAAGGCCGTGTAGTTTGTATATGACCAAAGGTTGTAGTACTCTTCTCTACAACCATAGAAGATGGAGGTCTCATCGGTAGGTGCAGCGTCACACCATGCTTCAAAAAACGCGTATACAAAATTAGTTACTGTACCAAGATAAATTCAACCACCTCAATTAAATTTTACAGATAAAGGGATGGCTGTTCCATTCCCCGACCTGGATCCCTATCAAACGCTAGAGGTCTCACAAACCTCAACTGAAGAAGAAATCAAAAGATCATACAGAAAACTATGTCTTAAATACCACCCTGATAAATTAATCAATAAATCGGAAACTGAAAAGCAAGAAAGCACTGAACTGTTTGAAAAAATTCAATTTGCCCATTCAATTTTAAGCGACTCCGATAAGAGAAAGAGATATAATCAGACCGGCTCTTTGGAAGACATTGATATAGATACGAACTTTGATTGGTATGAGTATTTCAATGAGGTTAAAGTTGAGATCAATGAAGAGAACATAGCTAAGGACAAGAAGGAGTACCAGGGAAGTACGGATGAAGAAGAAGACATCGTGGAGTCATGGATAGAGTCACAAGGCGACTTTTTGTTATTGTTCGAGTCAATTCCACATACGGAACTGGTTAAAGAGGATGAAGAGAGATTACATGGAATTGTTAGTGGGTTAATCAGAAGTGGTGTAATTGAGTCGAGCACAAAATGGGAGAAATACAATAAGAGAAGAGATCAAGCGTTCAAAAAATTAGTCAAGGCTCAGTTGAAAGAAAGTAAGGAAGCTGAAAAGTTGAAAGAACAGATTCTAGCGAAGAACAACGCTAAGAAAGATGAATCTTTACAGAGCATTATAAAGAAGAAGAGATCACGTGATATGGACTCTTTAATCTCTAATTTAGAGCAGAAGTATGCCAAAAAGGGCAAAAAGAACAAGAAACATCAATCAAACGAATTAAATGAACCAACCGAAGAGGAATTTCTCAAACTACAAGAAAAACTGTTTAAAAAGTGAATAAATTAACGACTTACTCAAATAAAGCGCAAAAAAAGTATAAAAACTCCACAAATTTCCCAAAAATCTTCTTTTTCTTTTTTCTATATTAAAATCACAAAAAGCTCGGACGAATGCGATTTCCCACTAAAAGCGTGGGAATTTATATAAACTCTCTAAAATCACTCACAAAACTTTCAGCTTTATATAGACCAGTTTTACTTAGAGCAGATTCAGCTATTAACTGCAATTTGTTTAAAAAAAGCTTCCATTCTTCAATTGCAAAAATGTCAGATACCGAAAACTTGTTATTGATCCCAGGCCCAATCGTTGTCTCTGAAAAAGTGAGACAAGCTCAATCCATCCAATCATTGGCTCACACCTCACCTGAGTTCATTGCAATCTTCCAACAAGCCTTAAAAGATCTACGCAAGCTTTTCAAATCCACAAATCCAAAAGATCAAGCATTGGTCATTGCCGGTTCAGGTACCCTTGGCTGGGACATTACTGGTTCGAACTTGGTTTACCCAGGTGAAAACGTTTTATTACTATCAACTGGGTTTTTCTCAGATTCATTTGCTGATGCTTTGAAAATCTATGGGGCTAACCTTGATGTTATCACTGCTCCTGTTGGTGATGTTGTTCCAACTGAACAATTGAAGGAAGCATTATCCAAAAAAAAGTATTCTGTTGTCGCTTTCACTCATGTTGATACCTCCACAGCTGTTGTCTCTGATGTTGCTTCAATTGCCAAAACAGTTAAGGAAAATTCTCCAGATTCGTTGGTTGTTGTTGACGGTGTTTGTTCTGTTGGTGTTGAAGATATTGAATTTTCAAAGTGGGGGTTAGATTACGTTCTAAGTGCATCTCAAAAGGCTATTGGTGTTCCATCAGGTTTATCAATCGGATTTATATCTGAGAGAGCAATTGCTAAATCTTTAGCCAGACCAGTCCAAACAACATATTTCGCTTCTTTGACAAGATGGATTCCAATCTTACAAAACTATGAAGCTGGTAAACCTTCTTATTTTGCCACTCCAGCCATTCAAACAATTAATGCTTTAAAAGTTTCGTTAGAAGAAATCTTATCTGAAGATTTAGATTCAAGATTTGCTAAAAACAAAAAGGTTTCATTGGATTTTAAAAACAAATTAAGAAATGAATTAGGCTTGAAAATTGTTCCTGTTAATGATAACGTTGCTGCTAGTGGATTAACTGCAGTTTATTTCCCTGAAGGTGTTGATGGTGCTGCTTTGTTGTCAAAAATTTACAGCAAAGGCGTTGTTTTAGCTGGTGGTATTCATAAAGATATCAGAACCAAATATTTTAGAATTGGTCATATGGGTGTGTCTGCTTTGGATGATTCCTTAGGTCATATTGATAAAGCCTACAACACCATCAAAGAATCTTTAGCTGAGCTAGGTTACAAAAATTGAGATGTTATTTTGATATCTTACAAATAAACAAAAATTAATTATGACATGCTTGTTTTTTTAAAATCTTGTTTTTACCAATGGTAATAATAAGTAGTAGGCTATATCTTTATAAGATTCTCAACATCTTAAAACTTTCGTTATTTGAATAGAGTATGATCTCAAAAATCTTTTCAATTGAGTCTGGTTTAATATTTAAGGCCTGTAACTCCTCATCCTTGATCAGTTTTTCTTTGAATACATTCAATTTTTTTGAAACTGAATGTTTTTTCTCCATAACTGTATCCTCTCTTAATGTCTCCAATAGCTTTACGTTCAGTTCTTTCAGGTCTCCGAGCCCTTTAATCTTCTTACCTTTTGAATAATTTGAAGATATTAAGGATTGAATGATCTTGGCAGCTTCAAGCAAGGTGATAATGTTATGTGGGATCTCCCAGGAAGGTTCATCTGGGATTTGTGGGATGTTGTTATATAGCATTTTTAGGTCGTCAAGATTATTACTGGTGCCACTCAAGAATTTATTAACCTTAAGTATTATTTGCAATGACCATTTCTCAGCATTTGTCAAACCACTTAGATCCAAGGGTAGCTCTACAATTTCCCCATCAGCCAATCTCTCTTTCAACAATAAACATCCATCAGTTTTTAAGAGATCTTTGGGAATATTTGCCAGAATCTTGTCTTTGATCTGATCTAATTCTTCATCAATACCAAAATTCCAGAAGATTTTGAAATCTCTATTATCCCAAATATTTCCAGACTTGTTCTGTAATTCAAACTCTTTTAAAGATTTCTTATAATCGGAACTAACATCTTTATCGTTAAAAACTCTTCCAATTTGTAAACCTTGTACGATCTGATGCCTCTTCAAAACACTGTTTTGTAGTCTTGATTGTAACTCAAGCATACTTCCAAGTTTATTGAAAACCGCCTTATTGAAACCGATCTTGACAAAATAAATAGATTCATATTCCATTTTTTCATAGTTTTCGTACAAGTTCTTCAAAGTTGTTTGGTTTGGAAAATTAGATCCAAGTCTTGAAACCAAATAATGATCCAATATGTCATGCTGAATGTTTTTGATTTTCAATGAATCAAAATGATGTTGTGCCTGACTATGACAATTGATTAAATTGTAAAGTTGAATTAACCATAATCTCAAATAAAATTCATGTTCATCTTTCAAACTGATGTTCTCGAGAATGATGATTGATTTAATGATATTTGAGATTGAAAAATCTTGAATTAGTAAGGATTGAATTGCAATCAGTATGAATTCATCTGCTGGAAAGAAATCAGTTTTGGATTTTGATGAAAGAAGGGATTTATATTTATTAAAAAAATCAATGTTTGAAATTGTGAAGTCTTTGGATTCGAATAAGGATGGGTTTAATAGAGCCTTGAATTTCATAATGTTCAATTCCCAAACTAATGATTTTGATTGATCTTTTGGCAATTCTTGAGATTCTAACCAATTCAAAAATTTGGAGGCATCAATTTTGTTAATATAATGCTTCAAGTCAAAAAATGCACAGTTTTTGGTACCAAATAGTCTAAAATATTCGAATACTGAGTCATGTACATCAGCGTTCAATTGAATGTCCAGCTCGATTCTTGTTAATAATGTATTTCTTGTTGCTCCATAAGTCTCAATTATTGTCAAAACGTCTTTCTTCAAATAAACCCCGCTCTTAAGTAAGTATTTCCAGGTATTGAAATCATCAACCTTGTAATCAGTTAAAACCTTTTTGCTCCATTTGAATAGGTTTTCATGATCATCTAGTTTATCAAGAGTGTCAAGTAAGATCAATTGTAATTCCAAATCCAATTTATCTTCTCCTGTGAAATCCAGTATTTCTTGAGGGACTTGATCATTGAGTCCATTGAGCCCTAAAAGTTTCACAAATAAAAAGACTTCTTGCTCATTTCTGAAAGGCTTTAAGCTTTCGATGATTTTCAATCCTAACTTTGGAAAAAGAGTCTTTTCGATAGTTGTAGCATCTTCATTGATCGCGGAAAGATAATAAGTGAAGCCTGCCCATAGGTTGAATAGTCTTTGATTGGGATGGAATGATTTTAGAGCCATCGAAGCCTTCTGTAAAATTTTAATATTAGCTTCTTCACAGCCTAAGTGAAACCATTTTGTTAAAAGCTCAAAGTTTGGATACTTCTTTGCTGCGTTTTCATACACTTGTAAGGCTTCAGCTGGTCTTCCAGTTTGATTGAAAATGGTGTTTAACAAAGCCAGCGATTTGGTGTCATTTGGAGTTTGTTCCATAATTTTAAGGGATGCGTTCACAGCATCATCAATCTTGCCAGATTCTAGCAGGACATAGTTGTAAAGGACTTGGTAATAGGTGATATTTGGTGATTTTTTGATCAATTTGGAGCACTGCTGAAGAGCAAATTTGTAGGTCTTGTTTTCTACTGCTTGGAAAATCTCATCCTCTTTTGCAGACATTGAATTGGGTTATCAAAGATTGGCTTAGAATTGGCTTGGTTTTATTTGTTCTATTTTGTTTCGTGTCATCCACTTAAATCAAATCAAATCAAATCAAATTAAATTAAAAAAAACAATTTTCACAGGACGAGTTCGCGGCTCGTTTAAAAAAAAAATCAACATCCAAACACCACAAATAATTTCGCGATGAGCTTGAAAAATTTCTTTACTGAAAATTTAATTTAGTTCATACTAGGAAGATGGCACCAAAAGAGAACAGTTGTTGTTGTTTTCATATTCAAGTATCACAATATGTCAGCTATTTACAAGGCTTTGGCCGGAAAGAACGCTAAGTCACAAGACCAAGAGAAAAAGAGTCACATCAATAGACAAAGAGTGCTTCTAATCTCATCAAGAGGTGTCACTTTCAGACATCGCTACTTAATCAATGATTTATATTCATTATTGCCACATGCTAGAAAAGAACCAAAGCTAGATGGTAAAAAACAACTAACCCAGTTGAACGAAATTGCTGAGCTTTACAACTGTAACAACATTATATATTTTGAAGCTAGAAAACACCAAGATTTATATTTATGGTTATCAAAACCTCCAAATGGACCAACTATTAAATTCTTTGTTCAAAACATTCACAATACCGAAGAATTGAACTTTACAGGTAACTGTCTAAAAGGGTCAAGACCAGTCTTATCATTTGATGCCTCATTTGATGGACAACCTCATTTCAAACTAATGAAGGAACTATTCACTCAAGCTTTTGGTGTCCCACCAACATCAAGAAAAATCAAACCTTTCATTGATCATGTCATGTCTTTTTCAATAGTCGATGGTAAGATTTGGATAAGAAACTATCAAATATTAGAACAAGCTGAAGACGTTAAAAACAGAGATGACACTGATGTTTCATTGGTGGAAATCGGTCCAAGATTTGTTTTGACCCCAATCTTAATATTAGAAGGTTCATTCGGTGGTCCAAAGATTTACGAGAACAAACAATACGTTAGTCCAAACTTTGTCAGAGCTCAAGTAAAACAAAAACAAGCTGAAGAAGCTAGAGCAAGAAATGACGCTGCTGTTAGTTTGAAAATCAAAAAGAGAGAAAACATTTTGGCCGTGGATCCGCTTTCAAATGAAGCTATATTCAAAAATGGTATTTAAAGTTAAGGGGTCAGTATATATAAACGGCTAATATAATAAAAAAGAGTTTATCGGTCAACATTACAAGAGTGCGTATCTTTATTTTATAATATTGTAAACCTTTTTTTTTATGAGAATATATATATATATAATTGAGAAAACAGTTATAATGATAAACATCATACGAATCTCTCTAAGATTAAACAACAAAAAGCATTCTAGTGTTTTGGAGCTTCAGATTCTTCAGCTTTCTTCAAGTAATCGCTTTAGGTATCAGTTAGTAAAGATGAATCGATTAAAGACAAAACAACATGAAACTTACATAATGAATTTTTCTTCTTCTGGAGAGGAAGCACCAATACTTGGGGTGGATGGTGCAGCAGCAGCAAATGGGTTTGGTAAAGCGACTAACAAAGTAGCACCAATGGTAGCTAGAGAGATCTATGGGGAAATATTAGTACTCTAGTAATCATGCATGGTTTTTCATTTCTCCTGGTTCGATTCTTCCGTAACCATATTGGAAAATCCATTTGAAACGGGAAAAAGAATAGCTGAATACGTACGTAGTGAGCTGGAACAGTTTTACCTAAGATTTGATAAGCAGAACCCATTTTGAGACGATTGTGATTGGTGGAGAAGTATTAGCTTTTAGTGGATCTTTTGGACAAAGATTTGTTCAAGTTTTCAATTTTCGTTTCTTCGACAGGGTGATTTGAGAAACGTCATTGGTTGGAAATGCGATATACGGTAGCTCAACGGAGAAGGTGGCAGTGAGAAAATGAATGGCGAGTCTGGGTTAGAGGATCTACATCAAATGCAATCAATGCTCAAAACAGAATCCAGAAAGAATGTTTGATTTGGTCTGATGGATTATTGGATAAGTATCAATAATCTATAATCACGTGACTTAAAGTTATTTCGCGGTACCTTTTTATAGTGCAAAAACAAAACAAACAACTCTAAGAAAATGAAAACCTCGTTGTTAGACCTAACGTGACCAATGGCTTTGGCACAGGGAAAGGGACTGATCCTCAATCATATAAGGGCTCAGTATCTTTCAATTGCTGATGACGAACAGAGCCGAAGAATCATACGGCCTCATAATCTACAAGCACAGTCAGTACATTTCCAATGCCAATCTAATAATGAGATGGATCCATGGATTCCACGTTTGGAAAGTCCCCCAATACCCATCAACGTTCTAGAAGATAGCGAATTGGTGAAACGGTTGATATCTGTAAAGGATCAACAGAAGAGTATTATTGAAGAAGGAGACGAAGACTTAGATAATACTATTATCAATCATGATGAGGCTATAGAACATCAGCCTGTTCTAAAAGAAAGTTTTATGGATTCGATAAAAAACTCAGTTGCTACATTGAAGTTGGGAAGCCATACCGAACTAGTTGCACCAGCACCACAGAGGAAACCTTCCACCAACCTCGTTCCCAAATACGTTCCATCATTTACCAAGTTATTCAGGCAAAGCAGTAGTTCAAGCACATTGGAGAAGAAGAAAAGAAAAAGCATTGCCAGCATACGTGAAGATAATGTTACCTCACTTCGCCCTGATGAATACGATGATTTTGATGACGATGACGATGATGACTTTGACGATGACGATGATGATAGTACAACAATACGGAGCGAAGCTACTCAAAGTTTATTGAGTGGAAATGATGATTCAAAGCTAGAATTAGACGATGGTCTGAATGGTAGTGATGCTGTCAACAACGAAAGTGGTATCTTCGTCGATCAGAACTACTCTGATATTAATGCAGGTTCTCAGGCTGAGAAATTCAACGATAGTAAATATTTGTATGGTGCTAATACAGCATCTTCTATGGATGACGATATGCTGTTAGACTCTGATTTCTCTGATGATGATGCACCTCAGATGTTAAACTCTACATTTCAAACCTCAAGCTTGCAATATGCTAACTCGTCAAGATCATCTTCAAGACCTTTCACGCCAATAAGAAGTGCAAATAGAAAATTATCCTTTGATAAAGATGTCAAACCTAAACAAAGATTAAGGCGTGCTGATACAATGATCACAAGAGGCACACAAAGTCTGACGAACGAACCTACTGAAAATTTGAGACATGCTCAAACAAGTTCAAATTTGGAAGAACTGTTATCACTTCAGGCAAAACCTGTATTTGAGAAAGTTGAAGTCAAGCTTAAATCAGACAATGAGTTTAATTCAAAATTATCACATATGTTTAATAAGACTAAGAACGTTATAGATGAAAACCCTTTAAAATATTTTATGTTTGTTTCCGGTGAGAATATCTCTAATAAGCTTGATGTGTTGAATTTAACAGTTTATCTTCCAAATAGTGAGAAATTGAATTTAAAAATTCGAAAGAGTGTTACGGTTTTTGAAACAATTGGGTTCATCTTGTTCAATTTATCAACCTCGGGCATCCCTTTACTAGATTCAGATGACTTAAAAAACCCAAATAAATGGTGTATCAAATTGATCGATGAAGATGGGGAACCATATGAAGGTTCCTTTGGATTGTTAGAGAGAACCAAAACAATAGCGTCTTATGGAGAAGATGAAGTTGCTTTATTGGCTGTTACTGAAGAAGAATTCAAGGAAAATGAAATTAAAACTCCAAATCCAAAAATGGAAAAAAAGTCGTCTACACCATCGCCTTCTAAAGTTACATTACCGCAAAACTCATATTATAGAAGTATCATTCCTCCACCTATTGATAACACAATAAAAGACACAAAACACGTTAAGATTCAAGTTTATGATAATCCAGCTACACCTTCCTCGGTTTATATTACCTTTGATTTCAATGTTACAGACAAACTGAATGAAGTTTTGACAAAGTACTGTAAACTTAAAGTTAGGGATGCAAACGATTACGTATTGAAGGTTATGGGTGAAAACTTTACTTTAGATTTAAATGATTCCATTAGTTCTTTAGATGGGTCCTATAAACTTGAAGTACTTTCAAAGAGAAAGGCAAGAGACTTGAAATTGAGGAAAAAGAAACTGTTTGACAATCAAACATTGCCAACAATAAACTCCAATCTAACACCACAGACTCTTGTTTTGAAGCCAAATCTAGCTGAAGAAGACAAAGTTGACCAAGTCCAAACTCAAACTCAAGCTCAAACTCAAACTCAACTGCAGAGATCCAATTCTAGTAGACATTCTTCAATAACAAGACATACACTAGCATCAACATTTAGAAATAAAAACAGTTCCAAAGCATCATTAAAAAGTTCCTCAGAAACAGTATTTCCAAACTCAGTCACTACAGAATACCAGAAGTTCACGGTATGGAGAAGATTGCCCATGTCATTTATCAATCGACATGAAAGAACTTTTGCTATTGATGGTGAATATGTCTATATAATGCCCAAAGATGAAAAAATGTGGTTTGATACCAACTTCAAAACCTCAACATTTCATATAAGTCAGATTATATCTTGCAAAGTTAGCAAAAGAGTTCCATCAAATTTCAAAATTCTAATTATGAAAACAAGAGGTCCTAAACGATATGATTTTGAAGCCTTAAATCCAATGGAAGCTGCTGAGATAATCCAGAAACTTCACGGCTTGGTGAACGCTTACAAAATCAACTCTCAGTCTGCTAACTAAGGATGTATTTATTAATGAACGTTTATTACGATAACTTATTTTACTTATGTAATAGTGTATAACATTATTTTAATAGTGCGCGTACCACCTCATCTTTTGATAGAAAAAAAATTATATCACCTTTTTAGGAAGGCCCCATCTGTAGTTAAAACGTATTACAATTAAACTATCGCATCGATTCAGTCTTCGTTAATCATGGCACTAACCGACAATCTTTCATCCAATTGGATGAAACTTAAAAAGAAGACACAAAAGTCAGACAAAATTACAAAATCCAAAAAAAAAACCTCAAAGAAAAATACTACAAAGAGTATAATAGATCAAATTACAAGTGATTTAGACAAAGCTGAAAAAAAGAGAGATACAAAGACTTCTGATTATGCAAAATGGGCTGAGGATAATGACATTCCTATTTCTGATGTAAATAAAGCCTATGATCTTCCATCTAAAACATTAGAAGAGGACCAAAACTTATCAAGTGGTAAGAAAGTCATTGGAAAATACATCGCTATAGATTGTGAATTTGTTGGTGTTGGTGAGGGTGGTGTGGAAAGTGCATTGGCTAGAGTATCGATAGTGAACTTTCATGGCCATGTTGTATATGATAAATTCGTTAAACCAAGAGAACGTGTCACGGATTGGAGAACTTGGGTTAGTGGTGTCACGCCTAATCATATGAAAGATGCTATCGATTTTAAAACTGCGCAAAAAGAAGTTTCTGATATCTTGACTGATAGAATTTTGGTTGGACATGCGGTTCAGCATGATTTGGATGCTTTGTTTTTATCGCATCCAAAATCCCAACTCAGAGATACTTCAAAACATCCTCCATTCAAAAAACTATCAAAGGGTAAAACTCCAGGTTTGAAAAAATTGGCTAAAGAACTCTTAAATTTAGACATTCAAGGTGCAGAGCATTCTTCGGTTGAAGATGCCAAAGCTACAATGCTGTTATATAAGTTACAGAAGAAAGAATTTGAAATGCTTCATCAAAAATTTATAAAAGTTAACAAATAATAAAACAGCTGACCTCAATCAGTCTCTAATCTTGATTCATAAATACGACGAACCAAAGGTTTGATGTAAAACCCACGGTTCATTGGAACAGATGCTGATTCTTGTAGATTTCCGGAAGCTTTCTTGAATTTATAATTTCTAATTCCACCTATTTTATATTTGGCCAATAGCTCATTGGTAGCAGCCAAATGAACTTCGGCATCATCATATCCATCAGAGGTGTAGGCTAAAGCTGCAACACTAAACATTTCAGTGACCAAATCTATTGATAAAGTTTTCTCACCAACTAGTTCCCTGATTCTAGGTCTTATCTCATAATAGACCTTTTGTAACAAAGATGGGTTTCTATCGCCCATAAAACTCAAAACTTGCAAAAAGCGTATTCTTGCTTTATCATTAGGTTCTCCTTCATTAAAGTAAATGGCAGCTTGGACAAGCGCCATTCTTGACTGGTCAGAATCACTTAGCAAGAAATCCACAAGCATGTTTGGCAAATGAGATTGTTCATCAAAAATGATGAATTCATCGGAAATATCAATGTCGTCTAAGACGCTTTTCAATTCATTAGGCTTTAACAGGATAAATAAGAATAATAAGTAAATCAATAAAGATTTATCAAATATAGCACCAGGATTCATATAAACACGTTGTAGTTCATTGATATACCTAATCTGGAAAAACAGTTTTAAAGAAGAAATAGATGTGGCCTTGGAATACTGTAGTTGCAATCCTTTAGTGGCATAATGAGTTAAAACTTGGTCCAAGTTAACTGGTTCAAGTACAATGTTATCCACAGATTCAATAGATTCAATGAGTGTACCAAATAGCTTTCTATCGGCAAATAAATTCTTAACCAACTCACCATTTTCAAATTTGTTCTTGATATTCATTGATTCCAAAGACTTTGTAATAAATTGTAGTCCACCCTGATAAACAGGGATTAATGGAGAATGTGCAATGGTACTAGCTAACCAAAACAATTTTGAAAAATAGATAGAATCATGGTTTAAGCCTTCTGCCATTCTGCTCAATGAAAAAATAGTGCAAATTGATAAATGTAGAAATCTGGAATTAAAAATGTCTTCAGTACTATCTTCAGAAATCATCTCTAGAATTACAGAAACCATGTGATCATTGACACTAGTCTTGGAAAGCACACCTAACAACAACAAAGCTCTACCTCTCAAAACACTGTCTTTTCTAACAGCAGCACCAAGAATATATCTGTTCCATCTGATCACCCAAACGGTCTTTTCTTCAATATCTGAACTTGCTACCTCGACTACTTCTAATAACGAGGCAACTAGCGTCTCTATGGTACTGATTCTAGTTGAAAATTTAGAGAGCTCGGTTGGGAAACTATCGATGTTGTCTCTGTTCAAACCAAATAAAAGTCTCGATCTTGGAGAAGTGAAATGTTCAACAGTAGAACGTATAACTGTCTTGGCACCATCAGAGATCTTGCTTTTTCCAAGGAAAGATTGCAATAAATTCAAAAGTAATTGATGGTTTGCAATCCTTAACTCCAAAGGTCCAACATCAACAAGAACCGTGACGATATAAAACACATCAGGTAAAAACATGTCTGCAAATAACAGATTGTCAAAAAATAATGAAACTGCAATTTGAACCAAAACAGTGATTTCAATCCAACTACTATGGGATGCAATTGAATAATTTCCTTTATCATCTGGGAAAGGAATGTTTGATATTTCTCTTAGTCTCTTGATAACGCAAGCACAAATTTCAACTGTTGGATTTGATGACAATAAAGCAGTAATACTTCTCCAGTCAGAACCTTCAGCCTCACGATCAATTGCAGTTAAAACAATTTCATTCACTAAAATTGAACTAATTCCGTCCTCCAAGCATAATTTTGTCCAAACTGATACATTAAAGTAACTCAAAAATAAAGGATCTATGGTAGTAACATTTAAGAAATTTCTGATAATTTCAGCAACGTAATCAGGTCCATTTTCGTCTTCAGTTTTGTAAACATATTTGTAGATATTGGTAATCCAAGGCGAAACATACATAATAGCTGATAGGCGTTGGCGTGAAGTAGTTGAATCCGTATAGGCATTGAAAAAGGCACTGATGAACTCTGTTGTGATTTCAGGCTTTTGTTCCGCCAACTTTTCAGAAATTGAAATAACAAAAGAATTGTTGTCTCTTGGGAAATAAGCATCACGGAATACTGTCATTTCTTTTCCAAGGTTTAGCCCCCAAAAGTTAGCACCAGCAGCTAGTAAATTGTATGCAATTGCTCTAATTTCACCAGATGAAGAAGTTAAACTGACGAAAATGACATTGAAAATCTTCCCCAGTAAACGATTAATAGGCTTACCAGAATCAAACAGTTTATCACCTGTTGAGTTCAGCGCTCTATTGCTTGAAAAATACAATAATCTCATAACTTCCAAATATTTTGGTGAGGATAAAATAACCTTTTTACCATCCTTGAAAGTGACGGTAACTTCGTTGGGAACTGTGGTAGATTCAGTAGCTTCAACATCTTGAATTAGCTCTAGCTGATAGACATCATTTAAATAAACTTCTTTCATCTCGCCTTTAATTTTCAAACGTTGTGGAAGGGTTTGGGATATCTGTAAAAATTCATTTCCAATTCTCATCTGAATTGGAACGAATCTGCCTTGATCCTCCTGATATAATGAAACATCACCAAACTTAACTCTCACGTCATTGTAGCATTTAAGTGAGCTCTTATGCAATCCAAGGTTCATGATTATCTTCTTATCATCCAAACTTGAACAGAAGTGATATTGAAAGTGAGGTGCTGTAGAGAACAACTGTTTTTTCCTGAAACTGTCTAGTAAAGCCGGATAGAATGAAGATGAAACATTGTAATAGTATACACCCAAACAGTTTTCAAACATCCCCCGAGGTGCAAGGTTGCTCAATAGACCTAAAGTGTCTCTTGAAATTATCAGGGAACCATCAGCACCAGTACAGTCAACAATGACATTGAACTTGTGGTCCCATATCTTAGAAGCAACCTGAAACAATCTGTATAGCACAATTTCGTCATCAATATGTCTAACCTTCATATAATCAATGTATGAAAACACATATAAATGTGTTCCATCTTGACTGATATCTTGACGAATGAAAGGATTATCAATAATTTCACTCAAATCTTTTGATGTATACTTGCTCATAAATTCATATAGTTCATTGTTTGTTTCAGGTGTAATAGAAGGTGGAATTACGTACCCAAAACTGATTGCTGGCTGGCCAGCCATGGATAAAAATCCACTAATCTGTTCACTAACAACTTTTCCTAATTCGAGTTCATCACACGTTTTGCTACCTTTGATGTGCTCAGCTCTAATCGAATCCCAGTTTTCATAAGCAAATTTATGGAAAAATGAGTATTCATTATCATCAACACTATCAATTTCAGTAAATTCAAATGTAACGTCATCATCTAGAATGGAAACCTTATCTAAAAAGCTGGATATCTTATCGTTAAGTTCATATAATTCATCTTCTCTTGATTTCAAAATTGGCCATCTTAAAGAACCAACAGATCCATTTGCCATATTTTGCAATACCTTGGCTAATAATAAAAACTTTCTTTGGGTTTGACGATTTGGAATATCAACAATTTTCTCAGACTCTGGGCTGACAATGGCAGGACAGAAAAACCTCAAAAAGATAAAAGAACCAACAGCTACCAGTCTATAGTTCGGGAATTTCTTCTCGACTGATCTGGAAATAGTCCAGCAAACCTTTTTGAATTCAAGTGGAACTTTATCATAAGAGTTAATTATAACATTTACTGTTTTTTTCAAATAGTGCATAAAATTGTTTAAGTTTTGTTGAGCATGTGGATCGTTAATATCAATCTTTTCAACTTCAAAATCAGCTTCAGAATCTCTGATTTCAGTAAGAATTGGTCTTAGCGTCGAAATCAAGTATTCATTGCCTTTAGTTCTACCGAAAGCGGACAAGGAACGACTGGCAAAACTGTTCCTTCTTAGAATATCAGTATAATTATTGCCATGTAGAATCTCTTCATCAGCCAAATATGAGACCAAAGTTGCACTTTGATTAAAACGATTGGCCAATGATAATGCAAATGAGGCCAATGCAGGAGCATCAAGTGGTGGACATGCTCTACCGATAGCGCTCAACATAGTTGGCTTTGTTAGAACTAATTTGAATAATTTGGCAACAAATTTTTTCTTGTCTTCGTATGTCATAGGTTTGGCTTCAGTGTATGATTGGATAATGCTGACGAAGACTTTCAAAAATGATACCCGGATCTTTAGGTTTGAATGATAACCAACTGGCAAAGCATATTGTAGACCCACTTCAACATTAGCATTCAAAAGATTAGTCAAACATAAAACAATATAGTCAGTAACTTGAGACAGTTTATGTTTCACTGAGATACCAAATCTATTAGCATCGTTAAATTTTTCTAAAGCTTTTAAGAGTCCACTGAAGTAGATATTGAAAATTCTAGCTTTCGAAAATTTTAACTCTTCTTCGCTCATAGCTTGTGGGGCCTCCAAAATCAAAGACGATAATAACAATGATAGCGCTTTAGCGCTTTCAAGAGCAAGATCAATGTAAATATATTCCAAATCCTTTTTTTCGTTTGACTTTGAAGTATGCTCCTCATTGTTACTATCATTACCAACAGCTTCATCAAACCATTTGAAGACGTATCTAAGGAATTTGTTTCTTGTCTTATAAGCGGTTTTGATAACCAATGGTTCGCTATAAGATTCGATCTTATGGAATAGTACCGACAATCTAACTCTCAATTTTAAACAAGTAACACTTGTTCCTGGTAAAGCTTCGGCAATCTTGGCTAATGTATCAGCACAATGAACAATATCGACAGAAGTTTCAAAAAGTGATAAATCGTCAGTCTTATCCAACACTGACTTCAGCAGTATGATAATGTGTTCAGCACAAATAATATCCTTTTCTGAAACATCGCCCTTTTTATCCTCAAATGAATTAATTATTGGTTTCAATAAGCGGACCAAAACAGGATATGATCTTGGATTTGTTTCAGCAGCCAAAATTTCTTTAGCATTCTCCCTTGTAACAAGACTCTCTGAACCTAGTATTTCTAATTGTTGGTTTAGGAAGTTCTCGACTTTAGGTGAAAACTCTTGTTTGACTTGAGGGTCTGCACCTATGCCAACAAAAATTCCCGATGTCGATGCTAAAAAGCCGGCAAAATTTCTGAAGTCATTTAATTCAGCTTGAGAAAGTTCAGTGTAATCAGAGTGTGCCAGAATATACCATTTACCGTAAATTCTGTTCCAAACATTGATTATAGCAGGTGTGGTTAATTTGATTTTCAAAAAATGTTTTCTAATATTCTTCTGTAGAGCAACAATACCAGTAGAAAAGGATGTATCTCTAGCAACAGACAAGAAAAAATCACGATTATATCCACTATAAACACCAGCCTCCTTCTCCTTGAATGATACTTCCTTTTCATGTGCTCTAATACCTCTTTTAATCAAAGGATAACTTTCATGGTCCGCAGTACTCAAAGTGAAAACTAACATTTCCTCGAGAACCGATGAAATATTAGAATGAATGGCATTCTCAGCAGCTTTAATTTCAGAGAAATAAGTGTGATGAATAAGGGCAGAGTGTAAGGTTATTCTAGACTCTTGGATTCTCACGAAATATTCAAGGGTCTCCTTCCTTTTTATATCAGATGAAGGATTCTCTAATATGTACTTTGCCAAATAGTAGATAAAAAATGCACTCCCAGTAAATGCACTCGTAGTTATATCCAAGTCATCTGGTATATTTGTAATAGAGAATACACTATGCATGAATCCCTTAACAGCTAGCGATAGTTTGAAGTTTGAATCATTTAAGGATATGACTAGAGGATCTAATATGTCATCTGCGTACTTGTTTAACCAAGCGACTTTTTCTTCAGCAGTACTCTCAGTAAATGTAGCTAAATATAGTTGAGGAAATTTCTTAAAAATTCCAAAGGCATTAACTAAAATTTCTCTCGAGTGAACCGCTAATCTCAAAGAGCTGTCCTTAGAATCAATTGATTTAACATCATCGCTAGTTTGTTGGGTTGATGGTTGGATGCCAGACGCATGACTTGATGAATGATGATGTCTGAAAAAGTTCTTCGTTTCCTTGAACTTATCAGATTTGGGTGTATTTACAGAAGTCTGAGATGATGGAGCTGATGGGCTTTTTAAAGATTCATTTGCTAAAGGTGAAAGTTTGGAACCTAATTCCTGTTGCAACTTGTACTGATTGAAGTATTCGCTTGAAGTTGATGATGTTGTTTTACCTAGACTTGCAGTATCGTCGTCTTCATAAACGGTTCCTGAATATGTGCTCAGTTTAACAATAGCACTCATCTTAACCATTAATCTCCTTAGGACAGGCAAAATGTCCACAATTAAAGATTGATTATCACTGTTTCCAGAAGTACTTGCATAAGCTCTAAGAATAGAAGTAGTGATGTTCAAAATTTCTAAAGTTGAATTCTCATCACTCAAAACTTGAATTAACTGGGGAATGAGCACTTTCGAATTTAAAATGCAGATATTTGAATAATAACTCAATCTTAAATCCATGATCAGTTGACTTTCAACAGTGGAAGGTGAAACAAGTAATGGGGATGGTTTTGCTGATGAAATTGGAACTAAAGCTCTTGAAGCAAGATCATAATGCGCCAATGAAAATTCAATAGTAATATTCTGTGGGTCATGTTTGTATATGGAACCAGCAACTTTAGCAATCAAGACAACAAATTCCAAACTTTCTAAAACGGCAACGTTATCAGACGAGTCTTTGGTTTGTTGTTGGTCTAGAACTTTCATAATGCTTGTTAAAAATTTTAGCTTTTTATTTGTACTATTGAAACTAGCCAATTTCTTCAAAGCATTTTGTTTTGTTTTTGATTCAGTACGCAAATATTGTTCAAAAGTTCTTGGATGCAAAGTCAATAAAAATGCCAAAAATTTATACGAGCTTTTGAATTGTCTTTGATTTTGTTGACTAGAAGTTTTTGTTCCATCGGGCAAAGATAAAATTTCATCAAATAAAGAATCAGCTTCCATTGAAATATTTGAGTCAATTCTAGAAACATTCAAAAACTCATTAGGTCTTGCATGAATCCATATTTTAATCGCTTTCAAAAAAAATGAAAGGATCAATTGACGATAAGCTGATTTCTTGATTGTCAAAATTATTAAACGAATATGCTTCAAATATTCGTGTAACAGTGACTCATTCAAATAAATAGATGCAAATAATTCCAAATATGGAGCAAACTCACCGTCATTAGCAACGTTGTGTTTCAACACTGATAATTTAGCTGCTGTAAAGTTGTAAAAATCAACTGAATTGGCGGCAGCAAGAAATCTTAAAATGGCCTCACAATTAGTATCAATTTGATCAATATATGGCTTTGTAGTAAGGTCTTCATAAAGATTTGATTGTGGAACCGTTTTACCATTGATGTGCGCAAGTTCCTGGGTTAATGCGTTTGTTGACTTGAGCTTTGAAATCAGTTGAATCGCTTTTGTTGCCACTCTTGAATCTAATGGCGTGGGTTGGACTGTATGATAATCAATAGAATTACTAGCAAAACCAACGCCTGTCAGGGAGCTAAGCGATGCAATAGAAGTATATGATTCAATAGAATTTTTTCTAGAAGATGGCTCTCGGTAGTCCCAGTTGATTTTGGTCAAGTCAGCTAATAATCTCAAAACTATCAGGGTTGAAGATAAACTTTCTATACTTCGCTGTTTCAAAACCAGGTTTTCCGCAGCTTCGCTAATTTTATTAAGAACCATAACAGAGAACTGAATAATGTCATTGAGACGATCAGATTGAGCAACATTTATCAAAGCTCGCCGAGCGTTCAGGAAGATTTCGTCGTCTTCAACGTCATAAACTGACAAATGACTTTCAATGGGAAGTAATTGATATATTCTGCTAAATATATGCGCAACCATTGGTACCCTATCAAGGGGGACGTCTGGAACTAAGGAAGCCATTACAAATCTTGTATCGAAGCAAAAATGTTATCGTTGTTGACAATAAAGAATGTCTTAGAATAAATCTGTTGAAGGAAAAAAGGGGATGCACGTAACACAAAGGGCAATAGAGCGGGCAGTATGAGTAGACCTAAAGAATAGAGCAAATTCGATGAGAATCCAATGGGATTTGGATAGCAAAAGTGTCAAATGTTTATGGGAAAAAAAAAAGATCAAAAAGGATGTATTTATCAACAAGGTTGACACCTAACCGTTTTAACAAAGACAATCTGCTTCAGAGTCCTAAAAAATACACAGAAAATGAGTTTTCTATGAAGTGGATAGTATATATGGAAGAAGTTGACGATTCTATGGTGTCAGTGCTCCTTTAAAAACGGGTTTGTGACGATTTTAGTTTAAATTAGAAGGTTGTGTAGTTTGTTTTAATTTTAAGAAAATCCGCCCAAAAAAGAAATCTCAGTCGAATCGTTGCAAGTCTGCCGGTTTTAGTCCCAATAGTCTCAATGCTACATGATGAGTTTCTCCCAAGTTATGCGGGTCTTTCAACAGTCTTTGTATCGCAGAAAGCAGCCCGAAAATCACAGAGAGAAAAAAACGTCTAAGAGTCAGGTCTTGAGTCCCAACCGTTTAACCTTCGTATAAACTCATGTCTTCCATGTCCTCTAGAACGCACTAAAATCAACCACAAAAGCAGTCTTTAGAAGTGGTCAACATCATTTCCTACAGCAGTATGAGCTTTCAAGATATCAAAGCAAAGCAAGGGAGAAGTAGATGATGTCAAGGTACTTCCTTGTTGGTCTTTCAGCTTTGTATGTACATCGCTCTCTCTCTCTCTTTGCCTCTCTTTGTCTCTCTTTTCAACAGTTAACCGTTCAAAATAGAGTTGGTACCAGCTTTAAAGTCTCGTTGCAGAAAACTACTTAAAGTGTTAACACACAACTCGTTACCACTTTGAATAATGTTTCTTTCTGCTTCTTCTATTCTTTAGTCTCTGGTCTTGACTTTCAACAACTTAACCAAAGACTTCAAATCAACGTCAAAGCTCCGTGAGGAAGTATCAGGCAATCCTTGCGCCAATATCTACCATCAATATCTAAGGTATGATCCGTTTAGCATTCACGGTAATGGCTCTATTTCGAGCAGATCTGAGATGTCAAACACGAATTTGAAACACCAAACCTTTTGTCTGAGGACTTCCGTTTCAGGAACTAACAACTAACACCAACCGTCAAGATCCAAGTCTTTCGCTCTGCAAACTAGTGTAACCTCTGGTCAATCAAAACGTAATCTTTTATCTTATCGCTGGAGCTCCAAGAATCTAATCGCAACAGAATTTAATATTTATGAACTACAGACATATATAGTCCCCCTTGTTGGCTGTTACAGCTCGTCGTTAAAGCTAAGATAAACGTTGGTTAGCTATTGTTCAATTATATGCACAACCTCTTAATCAGAGATGATTACGTTCCAAAAAAGTATCAATTTCTAAGCTTTTGGTGTCAAAGTTCCTCTCAATTTAATTCTGAATATAATTGATATTAATCTGACTCCTACCGCCTATTTGTCTAACTTCTCAATCACTACAGCCACGTAATGATGAAATTCGGTTTGAGGTATCAGAAGCCCATACCCTAGTCCTTACATCCGGTGTGACGTTGAAAGTGCTGGTTATCGGCTAGGCTATTATTGGTCAAGCAAGCTGTGCTGCCTAATTTGCTGCAAAACCAGCAGCCGTTAAACGTTACCACCGAATAGAAGCAATGTTTCAATTTGCATCTCGCCTTACTCAAAGAAAAAAAAAAAAAAAAAAAAAAAAAAAAAAATTCTAGACATTCGCTAGACCATAACCATAAGAGACCAAAACTAGTCCCAACTTAGTCTTGCATCTTTTCTTCAATCACAGAAATCAAAGACTAACTTTTTTAATTTACAAAATTACGCCGAGGAACAAAAAAGAAACCGCTAATGAGATCTTCGGATTTTTGACATGAACATCAATTATCATTTGTTGGCTTAAAAAGCCTCCAACTTATTTTTACCTCCCCCTACTTTAAAGCTTTAAAGCTTTCAAGTCTCAAACAATTAAAAAAAAAAAAAAAAAAAGCTTGATCGATCTGACAATAGTTGATTTAGCAAAATGGAACATTATCATCAATACTTAGTATCAATACTTAGTATCGATAATTATTACTATAGACCAGGTTTAAAACCTACTGTAAATATTAAAGCGAGTAATAATGAATACATAGATGCACAATTACATCTGCAATTTAGCATTAAGCGTAAATACTAAACCTGAAGGTTTAAAATATGAGTCAAAATTTATATCACGCAAAATTACAGCTAGTCTATGACATAGCACTACAATGGCCGCCTGCTCCATTTATACTAATTTTTCATTTTTTTCAAGTCATAGATATACAAATATCAAAGTATATCTTTTGTAAATCCAAATCCAAAAAATTAAAAGAATTAGACCTACAACCAACAAAGCACCAAATATTCGAACTGATAAGTAATCCTAATCAAATTCAACATTTCACCTCCTCTCCCATCTTTCAAAATATCTGTTTCCTCAATATCAAATCTCCAAAAAAAAGAATTATACTCCCTCTTGAGTCCTCAAAATATCAAAAACGAAAAAAGGTTTTGTAAAACAAATGCAAAAAAAAATAATGATATTGTTCAACAAAATGATCAAAAGTAATATAAAAAAAGATTAAACCGATATAAAAAAATAACAAAATAGTTATTGAAAGTTTTCCCCACCAATTATAATTAAAACAAAAAACAAAACCTCATATTGTACATAAAATTAATTTTAATAACTTAGAAGTTCAATTTGGTGAAGAACCATTTGTTTTTACCGGCTTGGTATCTTTCTTCGAAAGCTTTTTTAACAGCTTTTTTAGCAGTTTCTCTTTGGGATGGTTCAGAGAAAGTTTCACTAGTTAGTTCATTCTTGAATGATTCAACATCTAAAGTGTATCTGGTTGGTAGTAAATGGTTGTAGTTGATAACTTTAACGAATGGTTTAACTTTTGATTTTTTAGCTAATTTCTTAGCACCTATGGATTTGCTGACTTTTGATGGATATCTTTCAATACCAGCAACAATGGCATGTGGGAATTGATGAGCTTTTGAACCTTCATCGTGTGGTTTGACGATGACAACTTTCTTACCGGCGTAACGACCTCTGACGACGATAGCGACTTTACCTGATTTAATGAATTTAGCCATTTTAGAATTAGGTTGTATGGGTTGGACTTTCGATACTTTGTATGGTTATAATTTTGTTGATATTTCACTTTTGATGTTTTGTGAAAAAAGAGTCCATCATCGTTCACGTGACAAGTACTAAACACCCAAACACCAATATCTTAATTTTCACTCCTTTTTGAGGGCTTAATTAAATAAGTCATGTGACTATAGTTAGGGCTACTTCTGAACTCTGAGTGCAAAAATGCTATCTCTGGTGATTAAGTAGTGATTGTGTAAAGCTTACAAGTAATCAATGAAATCAAAAATGCAACAACTCTTTTTTTTTTATGAAAGATAATACACATACATCAGATAAACAAATACATATAGAACAACCTAAGCCAATTCTCTTAACTCTTTTTGATGCTTTTCTCTTCTCTACTCTCCTTTGCTTCTACTCATTTTTTTTTTCTTCTATCATTACTTCGTGCCAATAATCTTGAATTCATACCCGTTATAACTCGAGGTTGATTCGAACCAAAGTTATTATTACTGTTATTATCGTTTGTTGAGCTTGTTCTCTTATTTGTTGATGAGCTACTTGATGTGGACGATGAACCATTAGAACCTGAAGCTTGATATGACAACGCAGCTGAAGCTGCTGCAATTAACGGGTTTCTGTTCGACTCATTTGAGGTTCCTTCTTTTGTTTGCTGGACCAATTTCATTGGCAAGCCATGAAACAACTGGCCGTTTCCTGGTAATTCTTTAGCTCCTGAGTTTGATCTTCCAGAAGTTCCACGAGTACGAACAATATCTTTCAACATTTGAGACGATTTTATAGTCTGATCCGAGTTCCTTTTCGATTTGAAATCTACTGGTGGCTTCAATAAAGGCGAGGTTGGAGTGACTGATGATGATCTTAATGGTTCTGAGGACCCTTTGGAAGTGTCAACTGGTTTCAATGGTGGTGAATGAACGGCAATACTAGCTGCACTCTTAGCTGCATCTGATCCGAATACGGTGCCAGCATCACCACTTGGGTCATTTTCTAAGCTTTTCTGAATAACTCTCTCATTAGCTTGAATTCTAGCATTATGTAGTGTCTGAGTCCATGACGATATAGATGATAGTTTTCCTTCAATTGAAAATGCAGTACTGTATGACTCAATAACAAATAAGCTTTGAATACTAGATGATGATGAGCCAGGTATCAACTCTTTGATTCTAATAACTGGATGCGCTAAATTAATTTCAGTTCTTAATTCCAATTCTTCTGATTCTGAGTTCTGATTGAATATCAAAAAACGTCCATAATTAGTAATAACGAGAATCCTGTTTTTTTTATCATCTTCATTCGAATAGGATGAACTAAAAAATCTTTTCAGCTTTGTTTTTGTAGCTAGTTTATCGTCCTCATCGGTACTGTAATTAGTAATTATATTACTTTCACTTTCTTGCATGTGTTGATTCATATTTCTCAATCCTTTATAAGATCCATTGGCAACTTGTGTCAACAATGAAGAAGAAGATGATTTACTTCCACCTAAAGGCGAATCGACCAATCTTCCTTTATATCTCTTTTCAATCAATTCAACAGTTGTCGATTGAACATTCAAAGCTTCTTTCTTTAACACGCGTTCATCATGATCTAGTAAATAATTAACAAATTCCAAGTCCAATTTAGTCATTGGCTGAACTTCTTGTGCTTGAGAAACAACCAACTTTTTTCTCACTGCTGGAGTGCTCTTAGATGTATTCGAGGCTACCCTTTTTTCAGTGAGGTTTGAAGACGCGCTCAATGGTGGTGTTAGAACTGACGGAGGATCATCTTGATGCTCTTTCTTCTCCTTTGAAACATTCCAAGCTTTGATAATGTCATTGGGTTGACGTGAAAGGGCAATAGACGCAGCATTCGCAGCACTTCCAGTGCTGGCAAAGCGTGTACTTGAATCTTGCTTCTTCAACTGTTGTTGCTTTCTTGCTGCAACTGCAGCTTTGGCTTTCATCAAAACTTGTTGGCTTGCAGTTGGGACACTATTGACTTCGTTAATGACTGGTTCTTCAATTTCACTTTTCGGTGTCGATTGTGTGGAGGCAGATGCTGCGGATGGCGACGAAGCAATTCTTCTTGGAATGCTAACCGTAATTCGATTCTTCTGGCCAGCTAGTTCAGGAACAGGTAACATAGATTTAGCAGAAACTCTATAAGGACCTATTTCTGGAGGTTCAGGAGCCCAAATTGATGTCTCTGGATTTGAAAAATCAATTCCAGAAAAAAAATGATGATTTTGAATTTCTTTGATAGATAGACGATCTTGTGGGTTTAACTTTAGTATTCTTTTTACAAGATCTCTAATAACCATTGGGAATCCAGCGGTGAAAGCATATTGTAATTTCACAATCTTTTGAAAAGTGAGATATTCATTAGTAGCTTTGAAAGGTGGTTTACCTGCAATCATTTGATAAATGATACAACCAAATGCCCATATATCACAACTTTTCCCAATAGCTTTCTCATTCAATAATTCAGGACAGACATACTCAGCTGTTCCAACAAATGATTTAGCTCTTGTATCGGGTGGATAATTTCCATTGGCGTCTTTCTCTAGTAATTTAGCCGTTCCAAAATCAGTTATTTGAATTCTCAGTTTTTCATTCAATAGGATATTCTCAGGTTTTAGATCTCTATGGACAACGCCGTTATCGTGCATGAACTTAATAGCATCCAGAATCTGAGCACCGTAATATTTAACAGTTTCTTCGTTAAGAGTTCCGTGCTCTTTAATCAAGCTTAGTAACTCTCCACCAGAAGCATAATCAAGGACAAAATATAAACTAGATTCATCTTGAAATGTGAAAAACAAATGAATAATACCATTCCGCTTACCTAGTCTGTTTAATGTGTTCTTCTCGATGTTAACATATTTCACCTTTTTTTCTCTGATAATGTGCCTTTTATCTAAAACTTTAACAGCAAACTTATTTTGTGTATTTTTATCCGTGGCCAATAACACAGTAGAATAAGAACCAACTCCTAGAGTTTTACCAAGTTTGAAATCTTTCACACTTTTCTTAATTGTTATTTCTTCTTCTTCTCCACTTATTGAGTTTCTTGACTTCTTGACGAGTTTAGCAGCACCTTTTTCTGCCCATTCGTCATGTTTCTGTTGATTTTGACGACGATTAATGATCATTGCCTCTTCATCTAAACTTTCGTCATCTGAAACCACTTCTTCCTCTTCTTCTTCTTCTTCTTCTTCTTCTTCTTCTTCTTCTTCTTCTTCATCATCTTCAATAGCCTGTCTTAATGCAGAATTCATGATAGGAGAGTTTGAAATTAAACTTTCATCAGTTCCTAATTGCTGATTCAGAACCAAATGGGTTGATGTGAGAGCCCTTAAAGGGTGATTTGGTTGTTCTCTATATGGTGATGAGACAGGCGTTGAAGGTTGAGTTCTTACAGTTGTGTGAAATTCCTCGCCATGACTAGAAATGTGGGTGGGCAATCCATATAGAGGGTCGATGTGCGATTTATTCAGGTCGTCCTCAAGTGTTATAATAGACGAGTTATCGTTTTCAGTAAGATAATCGTCGACAACAAAACTGAAATCATTAGGGTCTGGCGTCTGAGGGTTGTTCTGACTATTGATGTATCTTGGATCTAACGACATTATGATAGAAGGGAAATGATCGAATTCTTAGTTAAGCTTGCTGGTACTTCAACATCAACTCTCTGGATTTGATGATTTATGGAATAAGGTCTCCCAGGTCAGACAAAAAATTAGGGCAAATATATAAAACCAGTTGTGACTTTGTAGGGCGTAACTTTCAGATGCAATTGAATGGTAGTAATGATATCAGAAAGAGGTACTTTAAGAAGAACTGCAACGAAATTTCAGTTGTTTTTGTTGGTTTGTTTTGCTTTTCCATCGGTTTTAAATTCAAACAAGGAGAAGCTCAAAAATTCGCGAGTTTTCTTTTATCGGAAATTGGGTAGTTGCTTTTGAAGAGTTCAGTTGATAGATTTGAGAGTATTAAAACCTGTAAGGATATTGATTAACCGCTAGTAGTTGGTGATTATTTGAGCACTCTTCTGGTGCTCTCTCTTCTGTTTCTTGTTTACTAGTGTTCTTATTGTGTTAGCCTAGTGTTACGAATGACGCTGTCAGCACCACAGCCTTACTTCACAAAACAGCCTATAAACTGAGAGAAGCGGTCTTTATTTGCATTGTTTATTTCAATCATAGTCATAGAATAAGTTGTTTATTTGAATTACCCTGGTGGTGAATCTACAGTCCTTTCCTTGTTATGTAACTTGACTCGAACTAAAGCTAGCTACCCCTCCAAACTAGATCTTTGTTTTTGTGTCAAATCGGTCTAATTTCGCCATCTCTCCTTCCTTCATTTTCACTTCGATTTTCTAGTCAATGGTATGATAGTCCATTAGGTGCATTCATCATGAGTATCAGAAGTACAATTCACCCTTCGACTCTAAGCCTCAATTTATTCGAGATTATTCATCTTGAAGCTGAAAATCAACCTTTCAACACAGACACGCCAATTGATCACTTTATATCATCGCCAGAGTCTCATGAGATAGCGGTATCGCATAGACGTGATAGAATCCTAAGCAGGGTATATACAAGCCTACTAAGAAGAATAAGACATCCAATTCATCACAGACGTCCCTTCGCTCGAACCTCATCACCGTCACTATCAAACGCTTCAACCATTATAGGTAATCATGATAGTGACTCCGAGGACTTTTCGATCGCACCTGCTATTTTTGAGACTGCGCGGCCCATATTGTCTTCATCAGCAAGTACTCAACCTCGATTGAGAGACCCAATACTTATGAGAACAACCCCAGTCAGTATACGGAGGGACACAACTCAAGAACGAAGAAGGTTTGAAAGAAGTTCACTATTCTTCAGTTTAAGACGGGGTGATTCACCTCCACTCGAAGTACGGCCAAGCACTGTTTCAAATACACCGACAATTGGCTCAGAACATGATCCTGACTTATTAGAAAATATGGGTCCTGATGATATATCATTACGAAGATCAGCAACCACCGGGTCAAGACCTATAATAAGAAGGTTCAGGTTCCCATCATTGAGATCGTCCATTACAAGGGCAATATCACTTAGAACTACCGGTAATAATGAAGATGGTTATTCTTCAGAAGCTCAGCATTTTCTACCCTCCTTTGAAGAGGAAGTTCCCAGATCAAAATCTACAACTTCCACCGAAGAAACCATCACTACCAGAAAACGGAGTTTTAGATTTAGTTGGGGAAGGAGGAAAGATATTTATAGGATGTTGGGCGATTTTGAGGATCATTATCAGGACTCAACTGATTTCAAGAATGAGGAGCCATTAGCACCGCCATCAACGTCAAAAATAACACTTGAAAAAAAAGAGTATGATAGTTCAAAGTTTCAAGATAAAATTGAGATATCACCCATCACTTCATACTTTTCTGAAATGAGAATATGAGCAAAGAATAGACCAGTATTAAACTGAAAATTCACATTTTGACTGTAGTTTGTTTCTTCGATAAGTCACAGATGAGGTTTGTTTTAAAAAAAAATAACCGGAAAAAAAATATTCATTGGTCTCATCAATACTGAATACTCCCTTTCTAAACCGTCCCACCAGAACACACAAAATATGTCTACTGAAGAAGTTGTAAAGAAGACTGAAGATCTCACACTCGAATCCTCAAAACAAGACCAAGTTGTCACTCCTTGGGAAGTTGAAGGTGCTGTTGTCGATGGCCAAGTCCAAGGCATTGATTACGAGAAACTGATTATGCAATTCGGTACTAAGAAGATAACTCAAGAAACCCTTGACAGGTTTGAATCTGTTACAGGTCATAAACCTCACCATTTCATGAGAAAGGGGTATTTCTTCAGTGAGCGTGATTTGCACAAAATTTTGGATCTTTATGAACAAGGAAAACCATTCTTCTTATATACTGGGCGTGGACCTAGTTCTGACTCAATGCATTTAGGTCATTTAGTCCCATTTGTTTTCACAAAGTGGTTACAAGAAGTATTTGATGTCCCATTAGTCGTCGAATTGACCGATGACGAGAAGTTTTTGTTTAAGCCTAAGTTGACCATTGATGATGTTAAAAAATTCGCAAAAACTAACGCTAAAGATATCATCGCATTAGGTTACAAACCTGAAAACACTTTTATTTTCAGTGATTTGGAATATATGAATGGTGCATTTTATGAAAATATTGTTAGAGTTTCAAGACAAATTACTACATCTACTGCTAAAGCTGTTTTTGGATTCCAAGATTCTGATTGTATTGGAAAAGTTCATTTTGCATCTATTCAAATTGCTACTGCATTTCCATCATCATTCCCTGATGTGTTGGGACTACCTGACAAGACACCTTGTTTGATTCCTTGTGCTATTGACCAAGACCCTTATTTCAGAGTTTGTCGTGATGTTGCTGATAAATTAAAATTCGCAAAACCTGCTTTGATTCATTCAAGATTTTTTCCAGCTTTGCAGGGTTCAAGTACTAAAATGAGTGCTAGTGATACCACCACTTCAATCTTCTTGGATGATACTCCTAAACAAATTGCTAAAAAGATCAACAAGTATGCTTTTTCAGGTGGTCAAACAACTGTCGAAGATCATAGAAGATTAGGTGGTAACCCAGACGTCGACGTTTCGTATCAATATTTAAGTTTCTTCCTTGATGATGACGAAAAACTAAAAGAGATTTATGATAGTTATAAAAAGGGTGATTTATTATCTGGTGAATTGAAGAAAATTGCTATTGATGAAATCACCAAATTTGTCGTTCAATTCCAAGAATCAAGAGCTGCTGTTACTGATGAAGTTATTGCTAGTTTTATGAAACCACATAAATTAGTTTCTGGTCTACAAGAACGTTTAGTTCCAGCTAAACCAAAAGAATCTAAATCAAAGAAATAGAATAATTTTCTCTTACAACCTATAAATAAAAAAAAAAAAAATCAAAGACTTTCCGTACAATGCTCTATAATATTAATCACTACTATACACATCAATAGACATTGGTCTTGATTGTTTGTTTTTACGACTTTTGTTGTACTCAACTTTTTCTCCAGATTTTCTATTGTTGAGTTTCTTTGATATATTTAACCAAACTATCAATAGTGATAACTTTAATATTAAATTCTCTTCCAAATTTAATACAATCGTCTAACCTCATCATCAACCCGTCTTCATCCCTAACTAATTCACAAATACAACTAGCTTCTTCTAAACCAGCCAATTTAGCTAAATGAACACCAGCTTCCGTGTGACCAGTTCTCTCGTTCAATAAACCTGGCTTAGCTCTTAGTGGAACAATATGACCAGGTCTTAGGAAATCTGTAGGTTTGGCATCACCTTTAGCGAGATGTTTCACGGTTAAAGCTCTGTCGTGTGCGGATATCCCAGTGGTTGTACCTTCTTTGACATCAACGGTTATGGTATAAGCGGTTCCATGTCTGTCTGTGTTTTCTGCCAACATTAAAGGCAGCTCTAGTTTGTCTGCTCTTGCAGTAGATAATGGGGCACAGATATAACCACTTGAGTGACGAACTAAAAAGGCCATTTTTTCTTGAGTAATATGTTCGGCAGCGATAATTAAATCACCTTCGTTCTCACGGTCTTCATCATCCATAACGACTAAGAATTCACCATTTTCTATTAAAAGCGTTTGGTTAGTTTCTAGCAAAAGAGTAGTTTTAAGGGATGTAGACACATACTATAAGCTTCTATGGCTTCCTTTATTGGGGTGAAAGTGGCCATTTTCGATAGAGTTACTGAAAGTTGTCAAAGTGTGGATGTTTGATTCAATAAATTTTCAGCGTTTTCAACCTAAAGAGCCCGGGGAAATGAATCAAAAGAAGTTATGATGATAAAAGATACTGAGTATAAGTGCTTTTGAAAAAACTGAAGGGGTAATAGTCTTTATAAAGAGTTAAAAAAAAGAAATATTCAGTTTGTTATTTGTACTCTCTCACAAATTCGTAGCTTGCAGAGCTTAGGCAATTGGCCATTTGATTATAGTTAGTCATCACTGCTTACAACGGCTTACTAAAATATTTTATATGAAAATGGAGTACTAGACCATTTCATTGCCTTAGGATCAGCTGGGTACTATCCCATGATCATCAATAAGGATCAATATGATGTGAGATGGGCCATGACAATGGTAATAGACACCAAAAGCTGGTGACTATGATGACTGGTGGTGGACGTAGCTGATAGTGTGTGTAACACATGATGAGCTTGCTCGTATAAAGCTTATGGAATAACCACCATTTAGTGAAACTACGAAAATCAGTTTGTCGTTTAGTGGTCGAGCTGGCCCACGTACCGCAATAGGAGAATCATTAAATAATTAATACAGAAAGAAAGAGGGATTGCAACTTATATTAATACCTCCATACTCTATAGTGCAGTTCACAGTCAATAATACCGGCTTATATCCGTTCTTGTTGCTGATTGGCTAATATATTAATAATGAAATGACATAATAGCAATGGCAGTAAGTGATCGGATCGAGAGATTTTGTGCCAAACGATGCTAAATTCTAGTAAAATAGGATGGGAAGTCATGGTACGATAAGATGGCATAATAGTCGCAACTATGCGCGTTTCTTTTAAACATCCAATAAAATCGTTGCTGAAGCTCTAACAACCGGCCTTTGAACTGGACGCTGTTTTTTGTTTTTGTTTCTTTTTTCAGTGGGACCTTATATAAAAACACCAACTCTTGCGCTTTTAGTCTAACATCTTTTTTAAAAGAAGTAATCAATTAAAACTTAATAGTCTTATAGAATGAAATTACTTACAGAAGAAGAAATAGATGCTCATTGGTATGCTACTGCTGGAGGTGCCTTGAAAGGGTTTGCTGCTGGGATGCTTGTCACGGGTGCCATTTTTAAATTAGGTGCCAGAAAGTATCCAGGTTTTCCTAAGAATTTGCCTTGGTCCATTAGAACCGCAATCTTTATTTCTCCTCCAACTGTTGCTATCACTATCATGGCCGAAGAGGCTTCCAATGCCTTTGACAGAGAAATGTACTCTGGTGATTACGATTCTAGACTTAAACTGGAAGAATATAACAAGTGGTCGAAGTTGCCAATCAGTGAAAAATTGTTACAAGCTGCAATCAATCACAAATATAAATTAATTGTTGGTGCTTGGGCTGGGTCCATGTATGGGTCCTGGGTTTACGTTGACAAAGATCCAATCATGACCAAGACTCAGAAAATTGTCCAAGCAAGAATGTACGCTCAATTTTTAACTGTCATTCTCTTATTAGGATCAATTGGTTTATCTATTTACGATGAAAAAAACCATCCTGAACATTATCAAAAGGAGGAAGTTCCAGCTTGGGAATTGGTTTTGAAGGAGGAGGAGCAAAGAATTGCTTCTGAAAAAGCTCCTACTCCATATAAAAGGGTTAGTATTTATAAAGAGTAGGTTTTATTATCACCAACATAATAAATGAGTTAATGAATTTCAATGTTTTTGCTGTCTTCAAGTTTTTTTTTTTTTATTTTTAGTTCTATTTTGTACATACGCATGGCTTTTGCTTTTCACCTCATCACCATAAATTCATTTAATTTAGAAATTAGTCCTTAGAGAATGTGCATGTTGTAGTTGTTTCATTCCTGGTATATAGATGATAGTTTCTGATACAGCACGCTGTGAAACTTTTCACTAAATCCTTTCGATTTTGTCATCATCATATTTTCAAATGTCTCATATGTTTCAATTTCTTGTCCATTATTTATCTGAGAGATGGGTTAGTCAACATTTCAGTTTATCTGGGGGGGGAGGGAGGTTTTTGTCACACTTACTATCCATCCAGAAGACGTGAACTCCACCAATATGCTTTCATTTTCAAATGTATTTATATGTAATGAATTCCCAGTCAGCTCTATGCTATTGACAAATTTCTTATATTCTTCTAGTGTCCGTTCAAGTTCGAATGATGCTGACATTTTTTAGTGCTGTTTATTGTTAAAGTGATAAAATTTTCCGATGTTAACTTTTCTTTAATTTCTACGAGCTGTTATATTTTTTTTATAATCTACGCAAATTTACATTTAACCAAAACTATGTCACTATATACAACTTCAGTCTTATCTCATTCATCTTCGCCATCCCCTTCCCCCTCTTACCTTTTTTCTTCTACTCTAATTTCTTCTAAAACGGTTCATTATCCTATCTTCTTCTTCTCAAGGAAGCTTCCAAATCACCAACGTCCAATTTGGTCCCTCTGATGTAGAATTGTCTATTTCTAGCACGGTATTTATGAGGTCTTCTAATGATATCAACTCTCGAAACTAAAGGACTAAACAACTTAACTTTTAATTCAACACCAACCTTATTAATTTGATTTCTCAAAACTAAAGAAGCATCCAAATTCTTTCTAGAAATAGCAATCACCTGCCCAACGAACGATGGAATAGCTCTGGTTGTATACATCACTCTGACAACATCACCAGTTCTAACTTGTTCTTCGTTCTTAGGCGAAATCAGTTCACGCCTCCAACCAGTTGGATCTAATCTTTCAAATTGTTTTTGTTTGAAAACATCTAACACATTCTTCTTTTCTGTACGTAGAGGAGAATATACATCCATGATTTTCTCTATTGTGATTATGATTAGTATTTAAAACTTGTATAGCCTAAACTTCGCTACTTACTTGATTTCGTAGGAATGATGTATGTTCTAAGTTGCTGGAAAGGTCTTAAGCTGACCTTGTTCAACATCGTAGGATGATGAAGTATGAAAGACATGGTTTTGATCTCTTAATCTTTACTAGTGAAACCTTTCAATTCTTCTGCAACCCATTTTGAGATTTTTTATGAAAAATCGAAACGTTTCGCGAAACTTTTAATCTTACTTAATGCTTAAAATTACGCTGATTTGACTTATCATTGTGTAAATTTCAGTACTAACTAAATCAAAGCTAATATTAATTACTTAAACTAAAATTAACCCAGTATATTTGAAACGCTTTCAATGCTTTCGAGCTCTTCTAAGATAAGCAGTAGAGTGAGTTCCTTAGGTTTTAACCGAAAACCCTTCACCAAAGTTTTCTTTAAATGCTTTTAATAATGTCTTCAAATATATTCCGAATCCTCATTCTAACAGGATAACCAACTGAGGTTACAGCTTCTGTGAACAAAGTTGATCATTTTTAAAAAATTATTAAGCTTGGATAATATACAAAGTGCAAAAAAATTCTCAAGTAGTATAACGGATGTACAGTTGGCTTCTCAAAATCTCGTTCTTCTCTTTCTCCCAGTAAATTTGGAATCTAATGCAACAGTCTTTCCTCTCTTTCTCATCAACTCTTTCTTTCTATTGATATAATCTTTCTTATTCTCCATCTTTCTTTTTAGTTTCTTTGGAATCTTCTTCTCGTTCTCCACTGGTGCATCCATAGTCAATCCTGATAAGTTCAACTCGTTTGGACTTTGTCCTGCACTTAAAACAAGATAGTATTTCTTATTCTTCTTGCTTTCCGCATCATCTATAACCAACCCACCTTGAAATCCTGCAACTTTGGCACTTGATAATATAAAATCTATCTGTTCATCGTTCATTGGATAAAATTGCGCACAGAATTTTCCACCTCTCTTCAAACTCGCAAATAGAGTATTGAAAAACCTCAACAGTCTTTTTTTTGGATCAACGTTCGTACTATCAGCATTGCACAACCATTGAATAGCGGATATACTTATAGCAGCATCGAAAGTACCTGCCCTGAATGGAATTCCATTTCCCATATCAGCTAGAAATAAATCCCCATCAATTTCACGATCCAGCCCAGTAGCCAACATCGAAGGAGAGATATCCATACCACACCATATATGGCCTTCTTCCGTCAGTATTTCACCACTTAGTCCTGACCCACATCCTATATCCAAGATCAAATGTGGGTATGATTCTAAGTTCAATAACTCTAGTGCTCTGAAAGTCATTTTGGCTTGAATGTGCTGAACACGGGTTGAAGATGTATACTTTTTAGATTCGGAGTCATTGTAAAACACCTCTGGAGGTGCAAGCTGTTCAGGACGTGACATTTCTCTTCTTTAAAAACAACGGTATACCCAAACTATTAAAAGAACCGATGAGCTGAAAGAGCTTAGATTTAAATTTTTTTTCAAGTCTAAAAAATTGATCACGTGACAAAAATCCAAACACCAGGTTAGCAGATAGAATCTAATACGTTAAAATCGCTATAAAAACTGACACATAACGGCAACACTGGCTACATCAGAAAAGCCGTTTTCTCCTAGTTGTAAGATTCCACGGAGTACGGATTTGTGCAACGATCTTATTGCATTGAAATTATATTTAAACGCTACTTTTCCCTTCCTCTTCCTTCCTTTCCATTCGATAAGATTTGAACACCATCATCCCTGTCAATAACAATGTCTCTCAGGAGAAGTTCAACTGATCAATCTAAATTGAACAAAATAGAGACAATTAGTCACTCAAGACAAGGGCTTCAGTTAGATAATGATTATGAATCTTCGAACCTTGACTTGAGCTCTTCTGCTGAGAAGCTATCAAGTTCCCGTTCAGGTTCCGCTTCCTTATCGGCAACGATTGATGAGGGAAAAACTGTCAAATTGATGAGAAAATCTACAGATGAAGATATCTATGAGTTCAAAACAAAGTTCAAAGTTGATAAAAGAAGGTTCGGTGTGGAAGGTTTGCCCAAATCGAGATTCAATGATGTGAAATTCACAAACGTTCAATCCATCTTAGATCGGTCCGCGAGTTGGTCAAATCAATTTGCCGGGTTTTACGTATTATTCTGGTTAGCTGTTGCTGTTTTGGTGATCAATAGCTTTACGAACTATATCCTGGAGCACGGTTGGAAATCTGAAATTGTTAATTACTTATTGACTGACTTGATCAAGATTGCTTTAACAGATCTTTGGATGTATTTATCACTTTATTTTGTTCTTGGAATACAATGTTTAATCAAATGGGGTTACATTAATTGGGAAAGAACAGGGTTTATCATTACATCTGTTTATGAATTTGCTTTCTTTGTTAACTTCTTGCAATTTGCTGAAAACATGAACTTCCCTTGGATCGGTAAAATCTTTTTATATCTCCATTCATTGGTTCTATTGATGAAGATGCATTCGTTTAGTTTCTACAATGCCTATCTATGGAAAATCAAAAGAGAATTGGATACATCCAGAGCACTTTCTAAAAAGTACGATTTCTCAACAGATCCAGTTACAGACAAATTAGTAAAAGATTCAATTGAATTTTGTGAATTTGAACTGAAATCAGCATCAACTACAATTCCGTTCCCTACAAATATCACCGTTAGTAACTTTTTTTGGTATACTACATTTCCTACATTGGTTTATGAAATCGAATATCCAAGAACCCCAAAAATCAGATGGAGCTATGTTTTTGAAAAACTGTCAGCCATATTTGGTGTCATTTTATTGATGATTGTCATTGCACAAAACATGATGTATCCATTGGCTATCAGGGCAATCGAACTTCGTGAGTTACCACTCTATGAAAGAATCAAACAATACCCGTTATTATTATTGAACCTGACTCCAAGTTTTCTTTTGATTTATATGCTGGTCTTTTATTTGATTTGGGACGCAATCTTGAATTGTATTGCCGAACTTTCAAGATTTGGAGATCGTGAGTTTTACGGTCCTTGGTGGAATTGTGTCTCATGGGATCAATTTTCAAGGCTTTGGAACGTTCCAGTTCATAGATTTTTATTGAGACATGTTTATCATAGTTCTATTAGCGCATTACACTTATCAAAAACTTCAGCTACTATTTTTACTTTCTTGCTAAGCGCAGTTGTTCATGAAGGTGCGATGTTCGTTTTATTCCATAAGCTTAGAGGATTTTTATTTGTTCTTCAAATGTTTCAATTACCGTTAGTTGCTATTTCGAAAACGAAATATTTGAAAGAGAAGAAAACTTTAGGAAATGTCATTTTCTGGTTTGGTATTGCTACTGGACCATCATTGATGTGTACCTTGTATTTGACATTCTAAGACAAGATGTGTATTTTCCTTACATGTCATTTTGTTCTATATACAATGAAGAAAAAAAAAATGACAAAAAGATATTGCTTTTCCTTAACGGTAAATTTGCTCAAACGGTCTTGTATCATTGAAGCATGAATCCCAAACTTCCTCAACGACTTTCTTAGCCTCTTCTTTATCCTTACAATTTGGATTAGCAGTAACCGATAAAATCGCTCTTCTCTTCACACATTCTTGGTGACCTCTACCAAATTGTGTTATTCCGGCTCTTTTTAACTGATTCATTATACGACATTCACCGCTCAAAGAACTTGCTCTGATCTCAGAACAAGCATGATGTTTCAGATTCAACCAATCAACTTTGAATTTGCTGTTGTCATAATAATGAACTAGTTCATGAGCAAGGGTATCTTCTAAATGCCATTGATCAATAACACGATTCTGACATAAAAGAACTCCCAACTCTGGATGAAAACCACCACCTTTCCATTCATCACATATGTCACAGACTATCTTATCATCTTTAACCTCTTCTCCATTACCCAATTTCTTGATCTGTTGCAGCATGAAAATCACAGTTGGAGAGTATTTCAATGCCCAGTCACGATACTCATAGCATCTGTCGCATTCAGTTTGATTTTTTTTGTACAGTAGATCGTTTTCATATTGAGTTTTCTCTTCAGAGCTGAGACCTAGACCGGTCTTATATGACATTGTACGTCTCCACCATTCGAAGCCTTGAATCGAGTCAGGATTTTTTGGGGGGTCGGGTGTAACTTTTGGCTGCACAGGCGGAAGGAAATCGTTAGGGACAGTCATGTTTTGTGTGTTTTGGTTTATGTGGAAACTGATGATAATTGTATGAATTTGTTGGTGATGTTTTTTTTTTTTTAGTTTTTTTAATGCGTAGAAAAAATTTACTTTTTAATAGAACTTTCTTAAAAAGTAAAAGCAGAAAGAGAAGAAAAAGATGGTTAGTAATATTTGGGTTGCAGCTGCTGATAATGAACTTGAGCTTGTAAAGAATTACATCTCTAGTGGAAACTTCACTGCAAACTCTCAGGATCCTAACGGTTACACACCAATACATGCTGCTGTTTCTTATGGACATATCAATCTATTGGAATTCCTGATAAGTAACGGTGGAAACATAAATATCCAAGATGGTGAAGGTGACACTCCTCTACACCATGTGGAAGACATTAAAATAGCTAAGCTTCTAGTGGAGAATTACAAAGCTGATTGGAAAATCAAGAATCAAGATGGTCAAACGCCTGCAGATTACATTGAGGATGACGACGAGTTTCCCGAAGTTGCACAATATCTACGTTCTTTGAATCATGATAATCCAAATGAAAGTATACTGGATACTCTTCCTAGACCAGACGAAATTACTGATCATCAGATTAGATACACCTATGAAAATGAAGGAGATCTCAAGATTGATATTGACGATGAGAAGAGACAACAATTGAAAGAAATAGTAGAAAGTGAAAATCCTGAAGAGAGATTAACTGAATTTTTAAAGGGTGCCGTTCAAGGTCAGTTTAACGCTGAAACCATACAACCAGAATCATCACCAGCATCAAAAAAACGTAAAGATTAAAAGAAAAATTTGTCAAACATTATCTATATAGAAAACATGCTGTTTTAACTATATATACAGCCTCACATAATAACACATTTCTTATCCTTCTTCTCCTTCTTTGGTTTTTTCTGCTTTTTTCCTGAATTTGCAGAATTGGCTGCTGCTGTTCTGGGTTTGTTGTATCTTTGTTGTAGCGCATCAGCGGCTCTTTGATCCTCCTCCTGTTGTAAATGTAACGCAAAAGCACGGTCATCTTGCTCTTGAGGTGTCAACTCTTCAATCCCATCATCTCTTTGATCATCAAATGGATTAGATGAATCTTCTAATAACGGAGAAAACTCTCCAGTGAAAAAAGAATTTATGGATCCATTAATCGATAATAATGACTCCCAGACTAATTCTGGCTTATTAACAAATCCAATATCAGTCACCAGTTCGTATAGATCATTTCCCTTCTTGATAATAGTACCAAAATGATCATTTCTAAACAAAACAGCGACTTCGTCCTCATAAAGATTATCCCTCAAAAATTTTAAGCCATAATCTGTTAATTGAGTAGCAGTTCTTGCAAAAAAATGCTTTATCTGTTTAGAGTCCTGAATAATCTCTTCGTCGATGGCATCTTTCACTGGTTTATTTTGTAAATCATAAGCTTCCACTAGCACGTTTTGGCCAGCTTCATAAGAGTTATACTTTCTAACAGCCTTATGTTCAAGATCATTGGGGTCAACCAACCAGCCATGAACAATTGGTAATTGGAACACTTTGAAAACAGATAATTCAGGACTCTTGCTGAACCCACCATCGAAAGTTGGATTGATGTTCAACCCATCATGTAATTTCGGCAACAGGCTTAATGTCGTTTGAACTTCTTCAGGAGCCAGGCTGTAGTTCGCCTGATTTGCCATAGCAATTAGTGCCAGCTGTTGTTGTAATGCTTCCAAGGATATCTCGTCCCCACTGTTTACCAATGCCACCAAGTCGTGAATTTCTGGAGAACTAGTAGGCTGCACGGTTAAAATGATGGAATTGATAATGGCCAATATTGAGCACGCTCCGTTCTGGTTTTGGGTGAGGATGTTTCTTCTACCATAGAAATCTATCTCTTTCGTCTTGAAAGTAGTCAACATAGTTGGCGGATTAACTTTATATGGCTTTAATGGGTTTTCAAAGAGCGTTTATTGCACTATCAGGCTGTGTCGGGGTGAAGGGGTGGGTTTTAATATAAAAGCGAATCTACGAAAATGAAAATTCGCCAAAAAAATTAAATGTATTCATTTATCGAATCACCAACGAGATTTACTCAAAATGTCTCTAAAACTAATACATTGCAATTCATGCAAGATCCTTGTCACGCCTCCCTCATCTACGAAGGTTCCTGTGGGATTGTCTCCCCAGCCCATTGGTGAAGGACCCCATGATGGTGTGTAGCACACCTCATCCCATGAGCATTTAGAAGAGCACTCGTAGTAAACACTCCACTGTAAAGCCGTAAGCAAATCATTCAGTCTCTTGTGTATAGTGGAATGCTGTTGTGGTATTCCGCTAGTCCCCAACTCCTTTTGTTCAATGTATTTCAAGTGAATTGCATCTTTACTCAATGCAAAGATGTCAAATATCACATCAACAATGGATTCTGTCACTCTTGAAATAGAAGACCATATTAAAACATCTGACTCACTCTGTAGGTCTTCTAGTGGGTGTGCATATTGAAATAATGCTTTTTTCTTTGCTTGTGCAAACCTTTCAGATTCATTTTTAATACTAAAGTCACTAAATCTTCTGACAAAGTTTGATGAGAAAAGTGTCAAATTTCTAATATTATAATCTAACTCTTGTTCCATCTCATAATCTTCAACTCTTGCCAATGTTTCATTCAGCAGTTTCAAAATTGGGGAGAATTTATCAACTATTTCTGTTGTCATTAGCTGCCAATTCGTTCCAGCAAAAGGATCTGAGCCACCTTGTTTCAAGAATGATTCCAAATTATTAATCATCTCTTCTTTGACTCCATTCGAAATATTATAGATACGACGTAGATATGGATCAGGATTAATCCAAGTCTTATTCAATGGTGTTTGTAATCCTCTGTAGTCCAATAGAATTCTACCTTCTCTTTTATCATGAACGTTACCTTGTTTAATTTGGTCATAGCCAGCAACGGCACTGATCTCTCTGAAAAGCTGATCAATCTCACTATTTTCATCCCTTACATTGTTGGGCAATCCTAAAACTTCATTCTCCCATTCAATAGTGACATTATTAACAATCCTTAACTTATCACTCAATAGATCACAAATAACAGCTTCGTAGCCAACTTCGATTCTAATAAATCCATCAAGGCCAAATGGTTTTCCCCATTTACATATTCTTTCAGCCGTTTCTCTTTCATCAGCATAATCATCACTTGGAATTCTAGCCAAGATTTGTTGTTGGTCCATTTCACCAGTGTTTGTCTTTGCAGCACTTGATCCATCTAATAAGATCATTTTATCCAACGGTTTGATGACTTCAAACGTGAATAATGACATATGGTCTCTTCCAGAGCCTCGAGGTGGTCCTCCGTGTCCTGGACCTTTACCATGTCTTCCTTTGTCTGGACCCCCCATTCTTGGTGGCCCATGTTTAGGTGGTCCGTTTGGCATACCAGGTACTGGATGACTTCCATTCCGTGGTGGCCCACCACGTCCTGCAATAAAGTGATAACTGAATTCATGGTCCATAGCAATCCATTCCAGCCCTTTATTTATTTTACCCAGATCATTTCCATGATAAAGCAACGTTCCTTTGGGTATATAAGCAGGAATAAAGCTGACGCCAATTGGTTTAATTTGTGAATCTTTGTTTCTCAATGCACCTTGAATCGTGTTGAAAACAGCAGAGGCATTCGTCAATGAGATCGGTTTTGCTGAGATTTGATTAAATAGTGGTTCATCATGACGATTAAAAGGGATACCAGTAGGGATATCAGAAGGGTCCCAGAAATAACGTCCAAAAAAAAAAATTGAGAATAAAAAGACGATAGCTATTGAAATATAATATTTTTTTTTATTGGGATTGTTCCAGTCATAATTTCTTTGCAGTAAGCTCATATCTCCATTACCTGAGTGTGTTCCCTTTTGAAAAGTGGGAAGTGTAAACATGATCCTTTTTTTTCAGAAGGAATTCAGTTCAGACGTTGGAGAAATTGAGGGCTTGTATACAAAGGAGGCTTACCACACCATAACCAGAATAGGACATTGTGCAGACAAAAATATATCGGTGTCTGATATGGGTGTTTTTTTTTTTGACATCATTAGTGACTTGGTGCTCGATGATTCTTTTTTGGGAAATACAGAGGTCTGGGAAGTACTAAGCTAAAAAAAAAATTATGAATTATGGAATAGTGATAGATTTTGAAGGATTCCCAAATCGAAATCTCAATGGTTTTTGGTGCTCTCGAAAATTGGTTCTTTCAAAAGCCGGAGAAGCAGCCTTTTCATTTCCCCATTTGGTAATTGATGTTACATAATCATTAATGAGCACTAGTTACTATTATGGCAATATATTTTGTGGTGAAGTGGAAAGGAGTATGGATTCATCAAATAGTTGCATATTATATGGATTCATGATATGGATACTTTATTATGAGTTGATAAATAACAGTAATAAATTAATAAACTAATTTATCAATTTATCAATTTATCAATTTATTAATCAGTTAATTTATTACTATTATTTTCATGTATTCAACACTGTTTAATATTTAATCACCGAAAATGGGAAAGCCTACTAGTATTCATAAATTTACAAAACCTCTTCGAAATGATGAGAGCAAATAATGTCTCAATAGGTATCAAAATTATGATAATTACTATTTCACCAATTTGAGGAACTTCCTAACTCCGCTTCGTTTCTTGTCACCACAGAAAGTTGTCTGTGATATAACAAGGATAGTGAATTGAGCTCAGAAATGGATCAAACCTTTGAAATAATATTAGTACCAACATAAATTTTGAAAGATAAAGATTATAATAGTATTAATTACAAAATTTTTCACTATCAATAGAGCTCGTAATTCCCACTTTTTAGCGTATCGAACGTTACTTTATAGCGTTACTGTCGTTGTTTTGGGAAGTTCCGCTGATTCCGGCTAAAAAAAAAAAAAAAAGCTTAACAAGTGACATTTTCTTGGCGGGTTTTCGTCTAAAAGAAGAGAACAAAGTTATACATCAATAACTTCGCGGTGATTTTACGGCATTAAATCCAAAACATCTTTTTAGAATTCCAAAAGAATTGTCTTTAATTGCTTATCTGTAATCGATAAAGATAGTTAACTATAAATACAATTAAAAATGCCACTGTGGGCAAAGAAAAAAAAACACAGTCGATCTGTTTAGAGAAGATCTAGGCACAAATTAACATATTCAGCTATGGAACCATCTCGTTCACCCAAATTGTCTGCTGAATACGCAGCTAAAATAGTATCTGTTACATCAAATCATGCTGGTACGGTCAATTACATCAATGCCAGAGAAGCCACCGGGGATGATGAATTGTTGGCACAGATTGGTTATAAATCCTCTTTGAAGAGAAAGTTCAGCACGCTAGAATGTTTCGGTATTGCTTTCTCGATCATGGGGCTATTGCCTTCCATCGCCACTACTATGTCTGGTGGTCTAACGGGTGGCCCAGTCACTTTATTATGGGGTTGGTTTATTGCCGGTGCATTCATTTGGACTATTGGTTATTCGATGAGTGAGTTGGCTTCTTCAATCCCAACTTCTGGTGGGTTGTATTATTGGACTTATTATTACTCTCCTCCTTCATTAAAAGCTCCATTGTCTTTTGTTATCGGCATCTCAAACTCCTTGGCATTATGTGCTGGGGTTTGTTCCATTACTTATGGGTTGGCTGTTCAAATATTAAGTGCTGTTTACGTCAATAATAATAGCTTTGACATTACAAATGGTAAGATTTATGGTGTTTTTGCTGCTTGTGTTTTCGGTGAGGCACTAATGACTTGTTTATCTTCAGGTGCCATTTCAAAATTACAAACAACTTCAATAATTGCTAATAATTTACTGATTGTGATATTTCTTATTGCATTACCTATTGGAACTTCTAAAAACTCGTCGTTTAATGATGGTGCATTTATCTTTGGGAAATTCAAAAATTTCAGTGACTGGAATGACGGCTGGACCTTCATGCAAAATGGTATCATTACTTGTGTTTGGGTCATTGGTGCCTTTGATTCCTGTGTTCATATGGCTGAAGAGTTGAAAAACCCAGTCAAAGCTATTCCTTTTGGTATTTTGGGTTCAATCACTACATGTTGGTTGTTAGGTTTTCTTATTATTATTGTCATCAATGCCTGTATTGCGCATGATATTACTTCCGTCTTGGATTCTGCATCAGGACAGCCCTTAGCTCAAATGTTTTATGACTCCTTAGGAAAAAATTGGGCAGTTGCATTCATGTCATTAACCGCAGTTTGTCAGTTTTTGATGGGTTGTTCCGTTATGACTGCAGTTTCAAGACAAGTTTGGGCATTTGCTAGAGATGACGGATTACCATTTTCTTTCCTTGTTAAACTTGTGAACAAAAAATTGTCTGTCCCTATAAATGCTATTATTTTTAGTGCTATTGTTTCCTTATTAATTGGGCTGTTGATTCTTATTGGAAGCGTTGCTGCTAACGCATTGTTTTCTATTACTATTATTGGAAACTATGTGAGTTGGTCTATTCCTCCATTGCTACGTTTAACCACCGGAAGAGATCTATTTAAACCTGGTCCGTTTTATGGTGGGAAAATCGTTTCATACACAATAAATATCATTGCAATCTTGTTTCAATGGTTTACTATAGTTATGGCTTGTTTTCCAAGTTCTATGTCAGTTAAAAAAGATAGTATGAATTATGCTGTTGTTGTTAATTGTGGTATATGGATTCTAGCAATAATTTATTATTACGTTTATAAGAGAAAGATATATGTTGGTCCCAAATCAGATCTGGATGACGAATATGTTGATGCCATCAATGGGGATAATATTGATGACATTGTTGAGTTAGGTGATTCATACGAGAAAAAAAATTGATTGTTGTGTTTGTTGATTTTATTTTCTTCGTGTTACTTGCTTTATAGATATAATTAATTCTTGTTTCAAAAACGGATTCGAGTCCTGTAGTTTTTCACTTTCAAAATCATGAACGGAGTAGTTATTAGTGATTTAGTGTAAATTTATGATAAAAATCATATGAACGGGGGTCGAACCGGCGACTTTTATTCCGCTAAAAAGACAAGAAAAACCTATTAAAACGTGGGAAAATAGATATATAACGTTAAACAAAAGTCTTTCTATTATAATATGATATTGCTCTTTAAGAGTTGTATTAAAAATTGCCAAAAAAAATTGTAAATCTCTTTGTAAAACGGTTCATCCTTATGCAGGGGAACTGCTGATCATCTCTGTATTATTTCTAATTGACCAAATGTCCACAAGGGACGTTATTAAATATAGAAACTGCAATTTGAAAAACAAAAATTACATAATCATTACATAATCATTACATAATCTAACCTTTATCTATATCATCTACTTATTTTTGAAGTTAATCTATTAAGTAAAAGTGTGTATATACTGTTATACTATCTAGACTGTACAGAAAATCCTAAACTTTTGAATTCCTTACTAGAATGTTAAAAATATGAGTTAAATTGTATTTAGATGTTTCGTTTATATAAGTATGTGAACAACTGAGATCTGCTGGATACTAATTTCTAAGATCGGAAATTATCTGAATAGAGTAACCAATTTACAATATGCGTATTTAGTTGTTGATGTATTTAACACCTCTTGGTGTTTCATCAACAGTCAATTGGAAAATGTCACCTCTAGAGTAATGTCCTGCCGGGTCAAAATCAAATCTTGCTCTGATAACATCATCTGTATCGATTTCAGCAGTCAATATACCTTCTTCTCCTAATAACGGACCAGCAATAATTTCACCGAGTGGATTGACAATAACACTACCACCATTGATCAGGTTATCACCCACTTTCCAGCCATGAGGAGTCTGATCTGCTGGTGCAGCTGGTTGAAATTGAACAGCTGAGATAAGGAATGAACGACTCTCATATGCAATTGTTCTCATTGAAGCTCTCCAAATATCCCTCATATCAACAGTTGGTGCGACCCAGATGTCAATACCTTTGGAGTAGTAAGCTTGTCTGAATAAAGGAACGTAATTTTCCCAACAGATACCACCACCAATTCTTCCGACTGTACTTTCAACAACTGGTAATGTTGAGCCATCTCCACTTCCCCAAACTAGTCTTTCAGAAGCAGTAGGTAAAAGCTTACGATGCTTAGCAACGTAGCCTTGTTTAGGATCGATGTAAACCAACGAACAGTACATTGTTGAACCCCCGTTTTCAATAACACCAATTGCAACAGTAGCGTTAATCTTTTTGGAAAACGATTCCAATGCCTGGATTTCAGGACCTTCAGGCACCTTGACAGACTGTTTGAAATATTCTAGGAACTCTTCACGGCCTTCTGGGAGTCTGTATCCAAGGAATGAGCCAAACGTTTGTCCTTTTGGGTATCCTCCAAGTGTGGCTTCTGGGATTACGACCAAATCAACGTCCTGTGCAATCAATTCTTTTTCATACGATAAAATTTTGGCAAGGGTTTCCTTGGTGGTCTTTTCTGAACCGACTTGGAGAGCAGCAACTTTTTTTAATGCCATTTCGGTGACTCTATTTTAATGTTTCCGTTTTTAGGTTTGGTTTAATCCTTGAAATTTTTCGGTATTTTGATTGTGGGTTTATAAAAATATTGATCTTTGAAAAATGCACACGAGAAAGAAATTAGCACAGCGCCCTGTTTTTAATTTACTTAAAGAGTAATATACCAATAATTATTTCTGAACCTTTGATTAGTAAAAGCAATCTATAAACAAACAACTTGTAACCTCAGGTAGTCTGAACCTTATAGAAAGCTGAAATAAATATGTCTCATTTTCTACCACTCGCAGCAGAGCCGACACCTTTGCCAATCGATCTCACATGTGATGAGGCGTTTTTGGATCCAGTGGAAGAAACTGACCTAGCACCTCTGGTAGATCCACCGCCAGAGCCATATACCCTTCTTCTCAAAGACTCCTCTCTTTCTTTCAATTTTTGATCTTGAGCTAGCTTTCTCTGTTTTAAACTTTCCTTCTCTTGTTCACGCTTTGCCTTCTCCAAATTATATCTTTTATTCAATTCTTCAAACTTTTTCAGCTGATCTTGGTATTCTTCCTCATTCTTATTCAGTCCTTTCCAGCTCTTGTCATTTAGTAGTGCAGTGGTATAGCTCGTTTGCGATAAGATTTTTATCCAAAAATCTAGAAGTTTATTTGTTGATTCTGAAGTGTCTAAAATAACATTCAGATTAGAAGAAGTAATATCAATGGACGATATGACATTATCTATTGTGGAGTTTATCTGGGTAAGTTGAGTCAGTTCTGTTTCAAGTGCTGTGATACGCGATGTTCCAGTTAAAGCTGGTTGCTCTTTCGATGCTTCAAGAGTGGCCTTTATATTTTCAAAAGTTGGTAGTATATCATTAGACATTTTGTGCTTAAGATTGTATTCTGTTTCTGAGCAGGAGAGCTATAAGTTTAAAAGTAAATAGCTGTAATCGAAGCTGATTTCTGGAGGTTGTTTATGTTTGGTTTTCAAATCCAAAACAGAGGTAGAAAGACAATTATATAAGCAATTACATTTTAGTTAATTTTTTTATTTGAATTAAGAATTTTAGTACCTCGGAAATAGCTTCTTTGGCCAAGTTGGTAAGGCGCCACACTAGTAATGTGGCGATCATCAGTTCGACTCTGATAGGAAGCATATATTTTCATATATTTTTTATATTTGTTTGAGCGGAAACAAATATTGTAAAAACATCATCTTATACCCGACAGTATTTTGACACAAAACCCACGGAAACGACTTTTCCTATTTTTAGTAAAATTTTAGTAAACATCTACCGGGGAGTGACTGTGGTTGTTCTTGAATGGGCATGAACTTGGAAGCAACACATTACAACTACAATTATAACTACAAGTACTACTACGAGTACTACTACTACTACTACGAGTACTACTACTAAGACTAAGACTAAAACTAAAACTAAAACTACAGTCATGACTACAACTACAACTACAACTATAATTAGAACTATAACTACAATTACAACTATAGCTATACCAAAATAAAGTATCACTTGGCTTCGAATGACTTTTTTTTTTTGGAGTCTACTCAAATTCTGCTATTTTTGTTTCTTTCTTAAAGCATCTCGAGAATTTTTTTTTTTTTTTTTTTTTTTTTTTTAAATTTTTTTTTTTATTACGGATTGGGATTATGTAATTTTTCTTGTTTTGCCTTACAAAAAAATTTTAATTGGATCAAAACTTCATTACCCATTCAATCCATTTTTGTTTCCAGTTTCTAGTTCCAATTTACAATAGAATTTTCATTGCATCAATTGATACTCATCTGCTAATCCAGATATATATCTATACCCTATATTAGTGGACTTTATTTTTGATAATTTTCACCATATTATTTATATCATCTTAGAACAATCACAATCCCATCTAGCAGCATTTTTTGTCATTTTAATAATTCAAATTTTTTTATACCGTGCATATAACTTCAGGATAGAATTCTGTTAGTAATTAATCATTTCCTTGAGATAACCACCAAGGTTTATTAAACTAAACAGCCATAAACATAACATTCTCCTCCCATTATTTAATTCAAACACACACACACATACACACACACACACACACACACACACTAAAATGATTCCAAACGTTACTACATCGGCAGAAATTGACATAGACAGTTTCTTTAATGACCCGAAGAACGTCATTCCTGAACTTCAACTACCCGATTATACTATGCAAGATGAGATTAACAGGGTGTTAAATGATGCTCTTGCTCAAATTGATGAACATCAGAGAATTACTTTTCCTACAGCTGCTCATAATCAAAACAGCAAACAAGAAATCAATCAGGCTATGCCATTTATCAAGCAAGAAGATATTGATGATCAAACTATCATAAAACCATTATCACCTGCCTCTTTGTTATCTGATGATTCTCAAATCAATTCACCGGATGATTTATTTTCACATGTTGACCAACTCTCACAATTAAATGTTTCTCAAAACCCGGGTATTAATTATTTGAAAATTCATCAAGATCAGCTGTTGGAGAATGAAAAGTTGCAAAGGGAAAATAATTCTTTGAAAGTTGCTTATGAATTCAAGATGAAAGCTTTAGAGAAGGCCATTATTGAACTGAAAAAATCTGAGGTTACAAGATTCAAGTTGATGGAAGAGAACAGAGAATTGAAGAAAATAGTCACCAACATGACAATCAATCAATGATGAGGGACAGTAATGAAGAAGAACCATTCACAAGGGAGTTGATAACTTCACATTTATTGAGTCAAAAACAGGACTTTTGTGTGCATATAGGCAGACATTATCTGGTTATAAAGTTTTGTTCAGACTCGTTAATAGAGAAGAAGGGTTGCATTTAATGATAGTTTAGCATTTAAGTACATGGCATATTTTAACAGGTTTATTTAGTAGTTTAATTTCGGAAAGAAACGAACGGGAATAACTACAATGTTTTAAATTTTTTTTTTTTTGTAAAAACTAAAATAAATTCATATTGACAACGTTAAAAGTATTAACAGAAACATTTCAAAATAACAGAATCAGATTTAGTTTTTAGCTTTGGTGGTCAAGTGACATTTACCACAGTATTGACGGTCACCATGGTTAGCCATGAAAACACCAACACCACAAGTAGAGGATGGACATTCTCTTCTTAAACGTTCAACGTTACCATCTTGGTCAACTTTGTAGTAAGTTAAGACAGCTAATTTGACTTTTCTGTGTTTGTGTTTAATTTTTTTTGGGGTAGTGTAGACCTTCTTCTTTCTCTTTTTACCACCACCTCTCAATCTAAGAACCAAATGTAAGGTTGATTCTTTTTGAATGTTGTAATCAGACAAGGTTCTACCATCTTCTAATTGTTTACCGGCAAAGATTAAACGTTGTTGGTCAGGTGGAATACCTTCTTTGTCTTGAATTTTAGCTTTGACATTGTCAATAGTGTCAGAAGATTCAACTTCTAAGGTAATAGTTTTACCTGTTAAAGTTTTAACGAAAATTTGCATCTTGGCTTGTCTGCAAAATTTGCTGAAGAATTGTTAGTTCATTTGTTCACTGAAATCGATTTATCCCTCTCTTTGTTTTTATCTTTGTCTTTACATACCTTCTTTCTTACCAAGTTGGGTTAAACAAAAGAATAAGATATAAAAGATTGTGAAAAGTTTTTTTTCTCTTTTTTTTGGGAGGCAAAATGAATTGAATTTTCCTGGTTTGAGCAACACAAAACTTCACAGTCATAAGAAACAAAACACCCGGACACCAAAATATTACATAAACATTACATAATACATTACATAAACATTACATAAACATTACATAATATAATATATATATATATACATATACATATATATTTACACGCTGTATCCCCAATTATGTAATATCGCTTTATTCTGTGTTTATTACTATTCCTTTTGTTGTAAGCTGGAGGAGTATCAGCTATTATGACCTGTATCTAGTATTGTGATGCGATGTTCAGGGATGTGCTATATCGCTGAATATCATTTCTAATATCGGTATCGGTGGGATTGCTCTATAAACCCGATGGAGAATTTAACCAGGTTTTGTTTACTTTTTGAGGTTTTGAGGTTTTGAAGTTTTAAGCTTAATAGGTGGCATTCAAGTTAATTGCTGATGACTACGAGTCTACAGAAGAGTGAGAGAAGTATAGCGATACATTCCATTGCCCAATTAGACGAACTTTACTCAAAGCAACGAAGAAACAACTTATATGACAAAATCGAAGCACAAAAACAACAAAAACTAGAAGTATCGCATCTATACAAACAGCAACAAAAACAGCGACTGATTGGGGACTTGGTATTAGAAAACAGGAAGAACCATCGTCTTATACAGCAAAAAAAGTCTTTGAGTTTTCAAAGTGCAAAAAATCAGATAATCCATAAGAACAAGGATTCGATCGGCCAGGTATTACAAAGGTTGATATTGAAGCTTCTATGCCTTGGTTGAACTCAAATATCTAAGTCATCATCATCGTCATTATCATCATCTTCAACCGCTGTTTTTTTGGAAATTCGTTGATAACTATTGGCTTTTCTTTGAATTACTCCTATTTTGTTATACTGTTAGTAAATATTTCCATAATTGCATTCTTAAAAAAAAAAAAAAAACTATCACATACCATTATCCAAAAGGAACCTCTCTAATGATTCAATTGCAAAATCACCGGATTCGCTATAGTTTAATTTATCAAAACCCACCAATCTGTTAGATTCAACGCCATTAATATATAATATCACAACTGGTAATACTTTTATTTGTAGTCTTGTTACTAAAAACGGAGCGTCATCAACTTTGATTCTGATAAACTTTGTAGAGAGGTGTTTCTGAGCTAGGATATCAAGCTTTTCATTCATCTTTTGACATTTTTGGAAATCAGGATGGAACAGATGGAGAACTATTAGATTTGTGTTTGTAGTTGTTTTTAATACTTGTTCTTCACTAATAAATGTTTCCACTGACCCATAACCTTTAGTGACATTTGCCTTTGATTGTTTGAACCTTAAAGAAGCGATATGTTAGGACATCAAAATAATAATGGTAAAAGCGTTGGGAACATACTGGTCTGATAATTCTTGAATTCTTTGTTCTCTATAGCGATCAAATTCTGATTCTTCTTCTAAAAGTTCTAGCAATTCGTCTTCATTATCGGATTCTTCTTTATAGCCTTGTTGTTTTCTGACTAACTTATCTTGATATTGTCCAAGTATTTTATCACTGCTGCTCATATTCTTTCTTTTCAATTATGTCTTGATGGTTGATTGGTTTTAATTCGACGCGTATTCAATTTTTTTTCACATGAAGTTTTGAAGGAAAACAGGAAAACTAATTTGACAATTTTCCAAACAATTTGAGAATCTCTTGTAAATTCTCCAAAGAGTTCTGCACTTGAGTCGGGATGCTTGCAGTTTGTTCGCTTTCATTGATCAACTCACGGGCTTTTTCAAGATTTAAGTCTCTTGATCGTACATCTGGTTAGTGTTTGGTCATCTATATGATCTCGTTTCAATACTCACATTTTTTTAATCAATTGTAAAATATCTTTAAGAAGGGTGATCACTTCTATTTCTGAAACGGTTAGCTGTACGATATCTTTATTGTTAGAAGAAGAGGAAAAAGAAGAAGACATTGGTGTTGACGTGACGTTTTGTTAGAAGGTTAAGTTCGGGATTATTTAAGCTCGCTATATCAATTTGTATGGTAGAGTGTGTGCACTTATTTATCTTGGCTAGATAACTTCCAGCAGATGTATAGACCTTTATAACTACCACAAATAGTGAGAAAAACGAGATATAACAGTTTTGATATAAGCGCAATGAAGAGCTCTTCTTCATTGTATATTTTAGATTACTATCACGTGACAAATAATGTGATATAGATATTGGTAAGAGCACCTAAATTTTGGCTTTCAAAATGACGAAACGTAAACAACAAAAACCACCGAAACCACAACATCCAGTAAGCCTAAATCTCTGGAGGAGAACTCACTGGAAGAAGCTAAAACAGTTCAATTTTTACACGACATGAGCTCTATTTATGACTTAGACCCGAAGATACGAAAATTGCTTTCATTAGACAATTTCTTGGTACGTCCATTCTAACCATTTCCGTTTATTTGACGTCCTTTACTAACAACCCACTTCCATTAGGATAATTTGACTGTTTATGAGTTCATTGAGGAATTGAGCAAAGAACATGTTTCGAAAAATCATGAAGCAAATATAGAGCGTGAGTTTTAAGTCGGTTTATCATTGATGAGACATGTACTAATAGACGTAAAGATTTTGATCCGAAACCATTCATCAGAACATTTGAATCAACATTAAGAGAACTGAAGCAATTGAGCACAGAAGCTGCAGTAAAGCAAACATCATTGGAAAAAGAAGTGAACAAGTATGAGCTGGATCACAGCAGGAATATATTATCTTTGACAACTAGGACCGAGTCTGTTAATTCACAGTTCAAAAAGTTAGATGATCAAATATCAAACGTTTCGTCCCATATAAATCCTGTTACAGAAAATTTAACCAAGACAATTAGTGCAAGAGAGAGATCGATAGCTACAATCGGTTTGATAAGAATATACAATGAATTCTACAAGACGAATTTTTCAAAGGAGTTAGAGCGATTAGTGAACGGTTCAATTAAGGAGAAGAAAAAATGTGCATCAACTGTCGCCCAGTTGTTATCACTTTCTCAAAAGCTGATATCCGATGATTTACAGAATTCGAAAAATTGCCATGATATTATTCAAAAGTTTTCAGAAACCATGGAGAATTCGTTATTGGAGGAGTTTGATCAAGAATACAAATCAAACAATCTCACAAGAATGAAGGATATTGCTGATATTTTAACTGATTTTAATGGTGGTACTGCTGTTATTAAAAATTTTGTGAATCAACATAATTTCTTTTTGAATGCAGAATCAACGGCAGATGGAGAAAATTTGAATGATGAAGCAACATGGGATAAGCTATCTGACCCATCGAATCATCATTTGTTATCAGAGTCTTTCTCAAGTGAGTTCTACCACCAAATATCAGAAGTTCTGAAAGATGAAACTGTAGTTATTCTTGATGTTTTCAGAGATCCTGTTGCTGTTCTAGAGTTATTCGTCCAAAGAATATTTGCTCAACAAATTCAGTCAAGAATAGAGACATTATTGAAGAATTCGTATTCCTCAAGCACACTAGCATATTTAAGAACATTATACTCCCTATATGTTGCCACTGGGAACTTCACTAAGGATTTAAAGAAGTTTTTTCAAGTGTCTTTAGGAAATGACGTTTTTCAATTGGATGACTTGAATGCAGTGTTAGACCAAAGCTACTCTGATCTATTCACCCAACACTTGAGTGATTCAAGATATGTGGAGCTGGAAAAGAAAACTTTGGAATCAATATTTATGACAGTAACATCGCATTACGAACGCTCGAACGAGACGAAAATTGCTAGTAAATTAGCTGCAAGAATCTCAAACAGTGCGGATGAAAACGTCAATGAATATGAGAAATTAAATAGAAGAAGTAAAGTTGGCCAATTGAGAACATTTGTGAAAAATCGTTTAGACAGATCTAGTTCATTAAAGAGATCATCTTCATCAAATTCACTCAATGAAGTATCAGAGAAGGAGAATATCACTTCAAAATTGGATTTAAAAGATGTTGAATCTTTATTGAAGTCAACTGTTGAGTCACTATCAAGACAGATTGAACTTACACCTAATAAAACTGCCGAATTTGGCCATGAGCTCTTGGAAATATTATTGATTGGAATTGGGAAATCGTATGTTGATCTTGGTTTAGAAGTTTCATACAGTGAACTACATCGTCAAGATTATAGATCTGATTACATCAGCTTTGATTACTTACACAATGTCCACGTCTCAAGTGAAATTTTATATCTGGTTTCAACTTGTATAAGAACAATTATATTACCATTAGCAAACAACAATCCGCAGATAAGAACAAGAATAATTACGTTGACGAATGGATATATTGCAAGAGTTGAACTTTCTATCAATGTTTTAATCAAGGATACACTAGCTTTAGCATATGATAGAATTTCAAATTCATTATCGAAGCAAAAGAAAAAAGATTACATGGCTATAGATTTGTCAGAAACTGATACCCCTGCTTGTGTTTCTCTGTGTACATTCTTGAATGATTTCAATGAACAAGTTCGTGAATATTTGAATGGCGAGAATTTGGATAGAATCTTGAAAGAGTTGGGAAATCATGTCTTTGCACTTTTATTTGAACACTATAAGAATTTTCAAATTAATTCAACTGGTGGTATTGTTGTGACTAAAGATATTATAAGTTATCAAACAGCAATTGAAGAATGGAGGATTCCGGAATTATCGACTAAATTTCAGTTATTAAGGGAAATTGCAAACTTATTTACTGTCCAACCTGAATTATTAAACTCACTAACAAAAGAGGGAAGTTTAGTGAATGTGAAGCCATACATTTTGAGACAATTCATCTCAAAGAGATCCGATTATAATACAAATAGAAACTACCTGGATAAATTAAGAGGTATAATATAAGCAGAGTGTCTGGTATTATGACAATAACGACGAAACTGCAAAGAAAAAATGTAGTCTTTTTTTTTTTTTTTTTTTTTAATTAAAATGCTTTATAGTAGGTTGCAAATATTGATAGTACCCCAATAACAACGAAACCAGCGTTAATTCCCAATGCTTTGTAGTCTCTCTCTTGTTGATAGGAAATTATTGAAGGTTTTGTTTGTTCAGCAATTGGTAAAGCATACCGACTATCTGAAGGAAAATAACTTAAGATTTTAGCAGCGATTTTGTCCCATAACCTAGGGAATAAAAATATCACCAAAAACGTGATAATATTTATGACACATGCAAATAAGTAAGCCGTCAGCGCACTATAAGGTGGTGGTAGATAGCAAATCTCTGTCTTGTAAGTTTCTTTGGACTTTGAATCTTGAGTGTTCAAAGAGAGCAGCTGGATAGCAGGATATTCGATACCCATATTCATTGAGCATGACTTAACGGTGATCTCATCTGCGCTTCTCTCTTGACCTTCCACTTGATAGGTATGTGTGACACGGCAATAATCATGGTCATCACCGCTAAACGCTATCTGTGGTCTGACTTTGGATAAAACTTCTTTTGAGAGCTCAAAGTCAATTACTGTTTGATATTGGTCACCCTGCATCAGTGGGAATTTTTTGGTGGATTCACGTAATGGTCCACATGGTTGTTGGTCTGGGAATCTATATAATGGAACGTGGGATAACAGGATTCTTGGGTTTTCATTTGGAGAGTATGGAGCCAGGGATTCCAATATTCTTCTTGAGTCTCTAGTGACTTCTTTATTACTAAAGTAAGATAATGAGATAGTATCTAATAGTACGATAGTATGATTTCCAATATCATGAACACTTGAGGTTTGGCCAAAAATAGCTTTGAATCTCTGTAAACTTTCAACGTTTATCGTCTCACCAAATCCAATGTCATGATTTCCAGGAAGAGACATTATTGTTCTTTTGTTTGCAGGCTTATAGTATATGCTATTGAATCTTTTAAATTCAGTGAACCAATCTGAATCATTCCAGTTTCTGCCACCATCAAACAAATCACCCAGGAAAATTGTTGTGTCTGCGTTTAAAACATTATTAACGTATGCCCAGTTTCTTTTATGGTAATTGTCAATCAATTGCCTAGCGAAAAAGTTCACTATTGCTGGTCTACCAGGGTATGAATAATCATCCATTATCTGGGGATCGGCGAATAAGGCAATTCTATGAGGATTACCTTCATTCCAGTGTTCCCATTTTGACCAAGAACATCGTTGTATTGTTCTTTTTACAACAGATCTTTCATAGTAGTTTATTATAATTGTCCAAAAGAGCAGAGATACCAGTATTACACTCCAATTAGTCTTACGGAATACTGCCGTATATCTGTTTATGGTTGATTGTTTTTTGGTTGGACGTGGTTTATAAATATTGTTTTCGGAATCCATACTTTGAGGAAGTCCCTGTTTGAAGCGAGACCTAAAAGATAAAGAGTCCATTTTAGCACCGGGAACCGGTAGAATTGAAATGAGTTAGCAAGTTTATCTACTTTTTTAGGAGGGTTTGTTGATGTTTTTTTTTCAGATTCTCAAAGAAATTCGCGTTTTATTATAATACCGGCTTTATATATGACATTGAAAAGTTTATACTGAAATACCTCAAAGTAAAGACATTGATGCACCCACTGTAATGGTTGGCTATAACACTTCTTTTGAATAGACAATTGATCTTTCAAATTTGGGGACCAACAAAAATGGACTCTATTTCCCCTATTAATCTTTTTAGTTTTCTATTCGTTCTTCTTAACTTCATTTTTAGCCCAGGTTCTAGTCATTATATCGAGAACTAAGAAGAATGGAATAAAAAACGTTGGTAAGTAAACAGAAATTAGATTCCAGATTTCACCATTAGTTAAACCGTAAAGAGAACCATGAGCATTGACCTTCAAGATACACATTAGAGTAGTTACACTAGCTTCAATACCATAAACAACCAAGTATGGATAAATTCTAATGTTTCCTTTATAGATTGTCAGTTTAAATTCACGATCAAAGTAGAAAAATGTACTTACTTCTTAAAAGTGCCAAAGCTCCAATGATAAACAACGGCAATTGTAATAAGATTTCAATCCAACCAAACCAAACCAGCCAATTAGGAGGGTCTAGCAGCAAGAAGTCCTTATTTGTAGAAGTGTGGAAATCAATGACGTTTCTTTGAAAAGCAGGTTGGTATTCTTTTGGGACAACCAAAGCTGAATCAACTAAAATGGTGATCACAACATGGAGAACAAAATAAGAGAAATAGAACGAGTCTAACTTTGTATTTTTGGTGAAAAGTGGCGCCTTACTGTAGCTTCTATAGACACCTTCTGATTCGGTCATCCCTGATTTTGAACACGGGTTGATTTTACAATCTTTTTACTGCTGGAAATGTTAAATGTCAAATGTCCTTTTGTTTGGTATTTCTTCGGCGATGAGATAAAAAAAAACTGAGGTATAGCAAAAATTGACAAGAACTAGTTCAAAGCTAGAGAAACCAGTTCAATTGTTTCAAAATTCTTCTTCTTTCGAGAGTCCAGAAGAGGGTTTATGCTGAGAACAGTGAGAATCCCAACTATCTACAAACGAGCGTTTCCCTTGGGAAGAAATAGTCAAAATTATAGTGGTATAAAAAAGAAGTTAAGCATAAAAATGTCCATCAATTATCTTGAAACACCTGAATACGATCCTCAATACAAAGTTGATAAACACAATCCCAGTTATAAGCCAATCGTCTGGATAGACTGTGAGGCAAGTATATGGCCCTTTCACTCCAACCCAGAGTAACAAACTAACATGCTATAGATGACTGGATTAGATGTGTTTCACGACCATATAATTGAGATCTGCTGTATAATTACTGATGGTGATTTGAATCTTGTCGATAATGGTTATGAGAGTGTAATCCATGTTGAAAAATCGATTTTAGAAAATATGAATGAGTGGTGCATCCAACATCATGGTGATGTAAGTATTGTTTTTACTACCTGATTTATGAATTCAGACACTAATTGATATAGAGTGGATTAACAAAACAAGTTCTCGAGTCTACAAAGACTAGAGAGCAAGTTGAGAAAGAACTACTGGAATATGTTGAGAAATACACTTTAAAGAACTCTGCAGTCTTGGCCGGGAACTCAATCCATATGGATAGGGCTTTTATGATGAGAGAGTTTCCTAAAGTTTTGGAACATTTACACTATAGAATCATTGATGTTTCTTCCTTTTACGAGTTTGGCGTGCGCCATAACAAAGAGTTGGTTGCAAAAAGTCCTAAAAAGAAGGAGGCACACACTGCTAGGGCTGATATTCTTGAGTCCATTGCACAGTTGAAGTGGTACCGCGAGCATTACTTCATCAAACCCTAATCAATGAACATAGCTATAAATATCATTATAATATATCAGTACTAAAACATACCGCGAAATCGTCTCAAAATTGAGAACTCATAAACACTTTGACTAATTGATATAGACGTTCGAACTTCCCCAAATCCTGTTCAATTCTTTTGTTCGTTGACTATTGGATGGGTCTAGTGAAAGAAGAGGATGTGTGCTTTATTTGTTTGGGAAGTAGAGAGGAGCTTCCACCATTTGCAGGGGAGTCCTCCCAGCTTATTTATTTCTGTGATTGCTCTTTGAAAACACACAAGAGCTGTCTCATCAACTGGACTTGTAATTCTGGGAAAAATTTCTCTTACTATTCAGGTCCACTACGCTATAAACTTTTTGGTATTCCGCTATTCACTCAAGCTGTATTTAGTACGCCATGTGATGTCAGATGTCCTCAATGTCAGAAAAACATTGGGCTAGTTATACGCCCAAGTTGGACAGCTTTCATCCTGAAGCGCTCTGATAGAGTTGTTCTAGATTTAGCTAGAAACGTTGGGTCTCATGAACTGGAAAATTTTATTATGAAATCATTAGCTATTATCTTAGCTGGGTTGTTGTGTGTGTAGGTTGGTTACAGATATATGAATCATTATAAATTATTAGGTGCTAACAATGGTATCCAAAGTAGACGTTCACTCTTAGCAAGATTGCAAAACTTGAATCAAAGCCTACTCAAGAGAGTTTTGAGATGGAAGTAGGTGGTTTGATCGTGTAATACTTCCTCTATTATATATTCCAGGTTAGTGAAAGACTTTTTTCTTTTTGGCTCTATCATGGGTTTTGTCACACAATTCAATATATGCGTGATGGATCTAAGTATATTAAGAAGACATGAACATATCAAAATTGGCATGATAAAGTTACGATTTGAGAAAAATGGGGGTTGACAAAAGGTACGGTAAGAACTATCCTCAATAATCTGATAATTCTTTAGTATACATTCGTAACCTGTTGCTCTATTGTATCTCTGTTATAAACTAGGTTCCCAGACTTTGAGGGGAATCACCAATCAAACATCAGATTAATGGGGTTTAACTGAAGCAATATTAATCAATTGAAAGGTTGATTTTTCCTTCTTTGACATCATATAAGATTCTTCTGAAGTTTTCAAAGACTCAATTAGTTCAGGAATTGCATCTTCATCAATATCAAACGGATGCGGTCTTCCAATTGGTACCAATCTAATTAAGTTATCGATAAATTCTGACCTCATGACTTCAAGGAAGTAGATTTGAAACCCATATGTATCTACTGTTGCTTCCAATCTTTTAACTGCCTAAAGTAGTCAATCCTCTATACATGGTGAAGCTGAAACACCTGACAATACACCTGCCATAGCTGCTACTTCTGATTTAAGCCCATGCCCAACTGTTGTTACAGCAGGTATACAAACAGGGGCTAGCGTTGGTTTACGGATATGGAAGATATGCAGATATAAGTCCTGAGCTTTGGTTGCATTTGATGGATATACAGTAATTGAGCTTAAGCTCACCAACTCCTTCTCTAAAAAGCGGAAATGGAAATGATAGCTGTTGCCAGGGATCACAGCGTCAGATTTATTGATATTAGAGTTGTCAAAAGAATGTTTGTATGCAGGTTATTGTGTGTTACAGATCAAGACCATTGTTAATATTTTCCTTGTATTGAATCTGTTGTGGTTTGGCCTGCAGCTAAATATGGTATTGATTTCAGAGGTTTTAATTGGTAATGGCCATTGTAAGTATCAGATTGTAATACTTTGTGTGTAGGAATTGATGGGTCAGTTTTATTTAAAGATGCCTTCTAAATTTCACCAGCAGTAACCTGTTGTTCAAGGACTGCGATATTAGTGAATAACAGATCTTTTGATGTCTCATTTCCATCAGTTGAGTGTCCATCTTTCGAAGTATGAAGAAGTTTATACAGTGATGTAAACCCAGATAGACTTGCTCCAATTATAGCTACCAATCTGATGGCCGTTTTTCTTGTAGTTTTAATTTTTTCCTCAACAAATAGACATTTTAGAGCATTATTTTCATTATTCATAACATATGCATAATAAATTTATTGTCTGTTTTTAAATCTCTGCTCGTTGTGAATTTTTAAGTCAGCCTCAAATTGCTCTAAAGGAACTCTAGCTCGCCATCTCAACTTATAAGCTGGATGGTCTTCTGTTAGAAATGTTTGGCCCTTTTTAGCAAAAACATTCTCTCTAAAAGTCCCCCCTGGGACTGGATAATCATTCCAAAATAATCCTCTTTTTTGTAGTTCGGGTACTAAAAGATCAACCAAGTCTTTCAAGTTAGAAGGCCATATACCACCAAGACCAAAGTTGAATCCATCAATATCATATTCTTCAACCCATCTTTCAATTTCATCGGCAACTTCTGTAACAGATCCAACGAATGGCACACCAAAGAATCCATACGGATTGATACTCTTCAAAATTTCTCTCTTGGTATTTTGTTTCTTTCCCTTATTCAGTGCACTTTCAGTAGTAGAGTGAATACCACTCGATTTGTCTTTACTTGTTACAATTTCGTCAGGTTCAAATTTACTCAAATCAATTCCTGAAACCGAACTAAATACGACTTCTGGATACTGCGGTCTTTTGTATTTTTCATACTCTTGCAACTTCGTCAAAGCTTCTTCATGGGTTTTACCAACAATCACATTTCCTGGTACAAGAAATTTAATATTATCTGGGTTTCTTCCAAATTTCTCTTTTGCTAGTTGTTTGATTTCAAAAATACACCCAGCAACTTTACTAGAATCATGAGCATCAACAAACACAACTTCTGCATTTTCAGCAGCGAAAAGTTTCCCCTTGGAAGATGTTCCTGCTTGTAAAATTAACGGAAATCTTTGAGGAGTTGGTTGAGTAATTGTCGGGCCTGGAACATCAAAATATTTCCCCTTATGATTAACTTCTCTAATCCTATCAGGATCAACAAATACTTGTCTTTCTCTATCATAGACAAGAGCATCATCTCTCCATGAAGATAATAATAACTCATAAACCACATCAAGATATTCTTGAGTTTTGTCATATCTTTCATCATGATCTGGGAATTTGCCATTAAGTAATTGTCTACCAACACTAGGTAAATAACTAGAAACAATGTTCCACCCAATTCTTCCTTTGGATAAATTGTCCAAGGTAGCCACCCTTTTTGCAAAAAGATACGGATGTTCACTTACAGTACTGAAAGTGATGCCAAACCCAATAGTTTTTGTATGCGTAGCCAGAGCACTAATCACTGAACCTGGTTCAATTCGTGAAATATTAACACCAAGTTTAGCAGGAGCTCTGAAATTATTAGGACCTTCATAAGTATCAAATAACCCTAAATGATCTGCTACAAATAAAGCATTCAATTTCCCACGTTCAGCTAGTTTAGCATATTCAATCCATGCATCGATGCTATAACCTAGCTCTGAAGATCGATCATCAGGATGCGTCCAATTCATAGCGGACCCATTACTGAATGCGTTTATGATCAAGGTCTTTTTAGCAAGCTTCTGTTTCTTCGCATTCGTCATCTTCGTATATATCGAATAGCACACTTAGCTCGCAAATGAGATAGAATTAGAATGAACAAGTATTTTAAAACTGACACCCACTCGCCCCCAGATGACGAATCGGAAGCAACTTCTTATTCAGAAGCAGATAACGTCATTTATCACGCTAGTAACTCCACATATTTCTCGTTCATCCCGCACTGTAGCATTTGAAATGTAGATTCACAATTGATAGAAATATGGCTCAAGCCTCTCTTATTTTTTTTTTTGTTTTGGATTTTTTAGCCCGATGCTAAGGGAATAATGTATCAGTCGAAAAGACAAAAGATAGAAAAGAAGAAATTAGTGTTAAACATCCTCATTCCTGGATCCCCAGCTGTATGGAGAAACCCTGAAGATAGATCAAAGGATTTTACTCATAGTCTTGACCCATGGGTTGAATTAGCTGAGATTGCAGAAAAGGGTAAGATTCATGCCATCTTTATTGCTGATCATTTAACCTTCTTTGATGCTTACAAAGGTCCGTTTAACTATGAGCATCCTGTTAAAACAGGTGTTTACTCTCCGAGGGTTGATCCAAGCGCTGCTGTGACTGCTATGGCGTTGAAAACTAACTCAATTGGATTTGGTATCACTTTTAGTACAGTGAGCGAGCATCCATATCTTCTTGCAAGAAGATTGGCAACTTTGGATCATTTTACAAATGGTAGAGTTGGGTGGAATGTTGTTGCCAGTTATTTGGAGAGTGTTGGCAGACAACTGCTAAATGGTGCTCCACTTCCTAAGCATGATGAAAGATACGAAAAGAGTGAAGAGTATTTAAATGTTGTATATCAATTGCTGTTATCATCATGGAGAGATGATGCACTGGTGTACGATAGCAAAAATTCAGTTTTCGCAGATCCAGAAAGAATAAGAGAAATCAATCACGTTGGTAAATATTTCAATGTTCCAGGTCCAGCAATAACTGAGCCTTCGCCTCAAAGATTGCCTGTGATAATTCAAGCTGGTGCATCCAAGAGCGGAAAGGTTTTTGCTGCTAAGCACGCAGAAGTTTTATTTGTCGATGGTAGAGTTCCAGAAGAAATGGGGAAAAATATCAAAGAAATTAGAAGATTGGCCAAGGAAGTTTATAACAGAGATCCAAAATCTTTGAAGTTTTTAGCTGGTGCTAATCCGATCTTAGGTAGAACTCACCAAGAAGCCTTGGATAAGGCCGCAAGAATAAAATCATTCGCCATTCCTGAAGCAGCAGAAGTTGCTTGGGGTGGTATCTCAGGAATGGATTTGAGCAAATATGATTTGGATGATGAGGTTGTATTTCGTGGTAGCAATGGCTTACAAAGTATTACTGAAAGTGTTATGAAAAATGCAAAAGGGTTGACAAAAAGAGAAATTTTGAATGCATATAGAAGCCGAATTGGTAACTTAGTTGGCTCTCCAGAAGAAGTTGCAGACGAAATTGAAAGATGGGTGGCCGAATACGACATTGATGGCTTTAATTTAGGTGTATCAGAATTCCCAGGAAGTGTAAATGATATAGTTGAATTATTAGTACCTGAGCTACAAAAGAGAGGAATATTCCAAGATGAGTATACTTCCAAGCATGGAACATACAGAGAAAATGTTTATGGTGTTAAAGGACATCACTTCTTGAAACCTGACCATCCTGCATATAAGCTAAGATGGACTAAAGATCTATCAAAATGTGAACTTGAACAACAATTAGAAACATACAAAGCCTGATTCCGATTCACATAAAAGTATTTACGAGTAGACAAAACATATATCTAACATATCATAATCTTGCACCAACGTAGTTTTTAAAGTAGAACTAAGAACAAATATTGTTTTATAAATCAGAATAGTCGTGCGATGAAACATAATGTTCATCAATTATTCCTTTTGCAAATTTATTGAAAATTTCAACTAGTTTCACCTTGTCTTGCTCAAATGCTTCAACGTCAACTCTTTCAACAACATTTGGCCTACCTATCGGTCCATAAGCTTTATTCAAATGATCGATAGCAAACCTTGACTCATCAAGCTCATAATGGTGAAGAATCCTCTTGTTATTGTTTTCTTTTAACCTATTCTCAAACCATTTTCTTTGATCATCAATGCTTGGTAGCTTTTTAGCATTTGACCAAACTCCAGCGACTGCAACTCCTTGTGATTCAATAAAGTGAATAGAAAATCCACTATTAGTCAGCCCAACATGTGCAATTTTTGGTTCACCAATAGTGAATATGTATTCAAAAAGGTTCTTCACAAAGCCTCTTTGCTCTCCATTGGATTTTCCAATCTCAACAAGTCCATCGTTTAACTTTCTGTATTCTTCCAAAAATGGAAAATGAATATGAAAACCAGTAGCAAAAACTATAGCATCAAATCCAGAGACTTTATCCCCATCTTTGAATTCAACTTCATTAGTCGAAGGATGAAACTTAATAATTTCCCCGTGGTGAATAATTCCTGGAAAGTTGAACGCTTCATTATACCAACTTCTAAGACTGGTGCTATTGACTTCAACAACTTTTCTTCTTGAAAGATGAATCTCTTTAGCCTTTCCTAGCATGTACTGTACAATTCCAAGGCTACTGACACTGGAACCAACTATCAAAACATTTTTTCCAGCATAATCCTCACCATTGCGAAAGCTTTTTGAGTGAAGAATGGTTCCGGGATGAAAAGCGTTAAACGCAGCTAAATTCTCTATTGTGGGTATATGTGGGAATTGGAATCTCCCAGTTGCAATTACAACTGCATCATATGTCTTTACTATCCAGCTGTTTTTCTTGGTAATTGGGTCGAATTTCTTGATTGTCAGCTGGTACTCTTCTCCATTTTTTATAATGTTCTGGACGGAGCTATTGAGGTTGATATATGGGGATAGATCGTACTGTTCAATCAAATCATAAAGTATTCTCAAAACTTCTTTGTGAGTAAGAAATGGACTGAATTCACGATTTGGGTATGGTTTAACAGACAGTGAACTTAATGTCATGAAACTTTGCGAGATGTTTGTGTAAAGATTCTGATACACTCCACTGTTATTCCATGTTAGTTCTCTCACGTTATTGCCTCTATCGTAAACAGTAATGGCTGAAGGGTCTGAGTAGTCTTCGTTCTCCAAAATCTCTTGGTACGGTAGACCAGGATCTCTAGTAGAACTAAAGTTCCAGGCACCCCCAATGTTACTATTCTCTTCATAAAGCTCAATACTGGTGAAAGCTGGATTCAGTGGCTTGATTCTGGACCTCAGTGTTGAGTGACCAGAGGAATCTGTATGAAGTAAATCATTAAGAGTTGAAAGTCCGGAAAAACCACCACCCACAATAGCTACTCTGTTGATATCGAAGTCGTCCCTTGTCATCTTAATTCTTATTCTTATAAGATTTCTGTATGGAAAGTGAACTCATGAATGAAATTAGTTCAAGTCATTATGAAAAAAAAAAAACAAGCATCGCGTATAAAGAAGAGTTAAAGAAATATAGTGGCTGTCTAAATCAGTCATGAATTGATATTCGGCCAAAACGACGTGGCTCCAATAAGCACCTCATCAACTGTAGGTTTGCAAAATGCTAAATATTCTCAAAGCATACATAATTTTTTTTTCACTCCGAATTCCGATCGACATAGAGATTGCGAGTCATGCTTATGGCAAACTCATATATTGACACTAATGATCATATACTAACCTTCAACTATTAACCTTTATTATCATACCGTGCTGAAGAAGAAGTACTGGAATAACTGCTAGTTTTTTAAGCCATCTTAAACTTGAAAAATAATATGTAGAAAACACATACAGCGAGCCATTGTTCTTCCCCACAGCTTGTGAGTCCACAATTTTAGATATTGTAGTGATCGTTAACTGTTTTGGCTATCCAATTTGATTAGGGGAAAAAAGCAAAGACTTTTAACTCACTTAGCTTGAGCCGAACCGAGATAGTGAGCTTCAGCGTGCTACTGGACTCATTGTGGATATGTTGTGATAACGGTGATTGATTTTCATTGATCCATTTGAAGATATAAGTACGTGTGAATTACCCTCACATAAATGATTTATTAAACAGCTAACATCAACATGGGCAGGGAGTCTAGCACTGCTGAAAGTCTGGAGAGTGGTCAGCAAAATGACCACACACCAAAGAGAAATAAGTTTGTCGAAGCATTCAGAGCTATGTTCATATGGTATCCCAAAAATTATGATGTAGAAGAAAGAAAACTGCTATTGAAATTGGATCTCTCAATTTTGGTTTTTGCATCAGTATCGTATTTCGCTAAAAGTCTTGACAGCGCTAATGTTAGAAATGCGTATAATTCTGGAATGAGGGAAGACTTGAACATGTATGCGAATCAATTAAACTGGATCAATATTGTCTATATTATGGGTTACGTTGTTGGCCAAGTTCCTGGTGTGGCACTGCTATCAAGACCAAAGATCTCAAAATATGTTTTACCATGCCTAGAAATTATTTATGGGATTCTGACACTAGTACAATGCAGAATTAAAAACGTTGATCAGTTATATGCAGTTAGATTTCTTATTGGACTCACAGAAGCACCAACATTTGCCGGGGTTCACTTCATATTAGGCAAATGGTATGGTGGTGAACCTTATAAAAACAACCCAGCCGAATTATTTGCTCGTTCTGGAGCTTGGTTTCTTTCTTTGAGTGCTGGAAATATGTTTTCGGGTTATTTACAAGCTGCTGCTTACAAGAACTTACAGGGAGTTAACGGGTACAAAGGATGGCAATGGCTGTTCATTATCGATGGTATCATTACTGTTCCGTTGGCCTTTTTAGGATTTGCTGTTTTCCCTGGTATTCCTGAATCTGGAAAACCTTGGTTTTTGACAGAAAAGCAGTATGAATTAGTTCACAAAAGATTGGAGAGATTTGACCTTAAAAAGTCTTCAAATTTCAACTTCGCTGCATTCAAAAGAACTTTGCTTGGTTGGAAATTTTGGTTATTTGTTGGAAACTATACTTTACAAGCTATTATATGGACCCCTATATATTACTTTGGTCTTTGGCTGAAGGCTAAAGGTTATACCGTTGCTCAAATCAACACATACCCAACAGGTCAAAATGCTATTGGTGTAGTGGTATCCTTCGTTGGAACTGCTTTGGGTGCTGTCTTACCCTTATGGGTATTATTCGGAATCGGTTGCTCAGGAATGCTTATTGCCAGTATTATTATGACAATTTACGACGTTCCGGATGGTGCTGTCTTCTTCGCCTTCTATATTTCATATTTTGTTTTATTAACCTCACCAATATCATTTGCATATGCAAATATTGTTTTGAGGGAAGATACTGAGCAAAAGGCAATAGTGTTAGGTTCAATGATGGCAGTATCTCAATTTGCATATGTCTGGTTAGCACTAGCTCTTTTCCCAACCACTGCTAAAAATCCACATCGTGCACAGCCGGAATGGAACATTGGGTGGCCCGTTTGTATTGGGGTATCTGTCCTCACTTTTGTCACCTTTTTACTAATCGTATATCTACATGAGAAGGAAAAGAAGAATGGAACTGCTTTCACTAATGCCAAAACTCCAGATGAGGCTGAATATGATTCTATTATTTTCGAAAATTTGGATGAATTACCCAAGGATACTGCTGAGGTGAAAACTTCCTATCTTTCTTAAGTTGACTTGCTCATAGTATATTTTTTTGTGCAGTTTTGTGGATATGGTTTAAATTACAGTTAATTTTATTGTTGGATTTAATGTAACGTATTCATCTGGGTTAGTTAAAATGATTCGAAACTTATCTATCCATCTCTAAACAATAAAGGCTAGCTACTTAATGTGTTCATATATAGAGAACTATCAACTTATAGTGATTAGTGATTACGTAAATCCGCGATCTCATCATTTAAAAGTTCGTTGAAAGCGAAAAAAAAGATTTTGCATAACCATCAAAACATGTCTGTGGTACTTTACTCGAACTTAATTTGACACAAAACAATGTCAAAGATTAACGACAGCCAACCCGAAAGCGATGAGACCCATAACCATCTAAACAGGTATATACAGAACTTGGATGTCACCAATGTTCTCAATGTGGACCTTTCAGGTCTGGAAAATCATCAACAATATCTGGAGCCTTCCTTGGCATCTGTTTATAGAAGACAACAGCAGCAAGACCTACAAACCAATAGTAAGGAAGATAGTAAGCAAAAAGGACCAGGAAACGAACGAAACGTTACAGAATCCACAGGGGAATATGGCTCAAATCGTTCAATAATATCTGGTATCCCTCCAATCCCTGAAGAAGCAGACCCTAAGAAAGTATGTCCATTTTGCCAGAAGACGTTCTCTCATCCAGGTTCTATGGGTCGTCATTTGGATCTGAAGAAGGGAACGAGCTCACACCCGGCAGAAATGATTGAGAAAATGAGAGCTGGTGTTAAGAGAAGGGGTAATATTGAGCAAATCAAAGAGAGAAGAAGACTGAGAGCAAAGAGATATAACGCCAAAGAAGAAGTAAAAGCACGTACAAAGGTTCAAAGACGCATTAGAGATAAATTAGCCCGTGCTAAACGGTCAGCTTTGGTCTCTTTTTTTAACAGGTTGGGAAAACCTGAGTTGCAATTACACCCGACTTTTGCTAGGATCGTGTTATACTTTCAATCTCCTAATCAATGGCCACATGATCCGCCAACTTTGGAAACTTATAGGACCTTATGTGGTGACTTAAATCAGAAATTTTTACCTGCTGACGGTGAAGATACAAATTTTTATGATGAATTAATGCAAAAAGTTCATGTCGCTTCTGAGAATTGGATGGTTTTGGCCGATTCTGTTAAGCAAGATATTTGGATCAGAGAACTAAGAAGAGCAGCTGAAGATGCGCTGACTAACATCACACTCTATGATTTAAGCCATAGAGATGATGTAGTGCTGAAAAATGCACAGAAGATGATTGAAAATAGAGATAAGATACATATTGATGGTGAGAGTGATAATAGTAATAATAACGATGAAGATGACGATGACGATGATGACGATAACGATGATGGTGGTGATGATAGTGAGGGTGAAAAAGCCATTGATAAAGAAGTTGGAGATGCGAGTACACATGAGGAAAATTTTTATAATCATGCTGAACTCGCTGCTGTTGCAGAAGCAGTTGTTAATCGAGGAAAAACTGAAGTTACAGGCTCAGAACACCTTGACCCTCAACTCATAAATTGATCTACATAACTTCTCAAATTCATTAAAAATACAGTGTCTATTGGGAATCAAACGATAAAAAAAAGGATGATAGAATAAGCTCAATTTTCAGTGTAGTGGTAAAACTTTTTGAAAATAAAGTTTATCAAACAATTGGTATCAAATTTTGCCATACCATTAAATAATGAGATATGTGCTTTGTTTTCATATTGGTATTCTAGCAGCTGATCAATAGTAAGTGTTTCCAATGACCCATTAACAGCTAAAGTACCACTCTTACTGGAAATAGCAAATACACCTGCTCTATCACAATTGAACATGAAGTCAATTTTTGGGAAATTGAAACCACCAAAGAATGAGGATCCACTTGAGCCTAGGTCTTGATTCAAGCCACGTAACTCGACCAGAATACCTTTCTCATACAATCTTTTAGAGGAATATTTGTAAGCTCCAAATTTTGGCAATTTTCCGGACTTTTTCAGCTCACGTTCATAAAAAAATTGCTTTGTAAATGGCAGCATTCTTTTTTGTTTAGTTGGTTTTGATTGTAGTTCTTCCATTGACTTATCAATATGATGATTATAAGCATTTAGCTGATCCTCTAAAAATTTGTGTTTTTCACCTAATCTGATTAGTGTGTTTTCAGCAACCGATAATTGTTTTTTTCTGGATAATCTTTGATCGTGCTTTGTTCTAATATCATATGCAATTTCATTCAATAGAATTTGAAATGAATTTTTTCTGCTTACACGATCAATACTTTCTAATTCCAGAATTCTTTCTAAAGCAATTTGTTTCAATTTATGATATGAAACATTACTCAAATCGCCCAAAAATCCTTGTCCATCATTGACATACTCATTTGCATGATTGTGATTCATATCTTTTTTCTCGGCACTGATGATCTGTCTGAATTTGATCTCATGAATTGGATCAATTTGTGATTTCAGTAATTCAAATAGATCATTCTGATCATCTTGGACTTGAACCAAATATAATACACATCTTTTAGCTTGCATGAATAAACCTTTCATTCTTGAATCTTCTGGAGATGATTTATAGCTGGATGGATTCAGACTTAGGGTGTAAGAACCACTTAATCTTGAAATATCACTAGCTTTGTTAGATTGCAATTCAAGGAGAATTTCCCTTAAAGTATCGTCAGCTAATGGTGCAACCGTATCGACTTCCTTTCTGATCAGTTCATCAATGGACAGCATATCTGAAATTCTTAGGGTTAATTTGGGCCTGTTATGCGCTGTCATATCATCATATACTGACATATTATAAACAGTGTCAATTTCACCGACATCAATAATACTTTTAATCAAAGATCTAACACCATCCACAGATGAGTTAATAAACTTATTCAATGGTTGTAAGTAAACATTTTCACTGCCAAATGGTTTCATTAAAAATAGCTGGGCTAAAAGTTTAGCAATAGCACGCAAATTCTTTTTTGAATTTCTAGCAGGGTTAACTGGGGTGATACCGAAGAAATCTGGCGACTCTAGAATTAAATTAATAAATCCTGTTATTATGACAAAACCAGCATTCGCCAAATGTTCTTGTTCCAGGTTTTGAGGAAATCTTTTCATAGATGCTCTAAAGGCAGATCTAGCAATGACTCTAATATGAATTGGTAATTTCTTGATATTACTATTTAAAATACGATAGATCTCTGAACCATATTCTCTAATCTGTTGTAGATTATTAATGAATGCAATTTTGGTTTCCTGGTCTTCAATAGCTTTATCAACAGGCAAAACCTTTGGAGTGTTATGCACAGTTTGATAAATACGAACAGGGTCACATTCCATGTCAACTTCTGAGTCATTCATAATACTTTCAACTAATGGTAGCAACAGCTCTTGAATAACATTTTTCTGTGTTTCATTGAAACTTCTCAAGAGCCTTTGCCATCCTAAAGTGGTTTGTTTTTGAAGATCATCAACTGAATGAGATTTTTGAATGAAATCTTTCAAATTCGTTTCGATCAAATGTGTGAACAAGTACTCTTCTCTAGTCGGTAGCTCCCTGGATACAAGGTTATTGAAAATTTTTAGAGCAATATCAACACCACGATAATCACTATGAATTAATCTAGTTAGATATAATGGTTGTGTTTGAAGTAAGTAAAACAACTTTTCATATAACTCCATCCTGGTTTTGGCTCTTCTATTCAATGAAGAAACATCAATTGTGGAACCATTAGATGAGGACTGAATGCTTTTATTTTTTTGAAGTAGTAGTTCATCTAGAGTGATCTTGTTTTTTTGCAAAAGTGCAATTTTCAAATCCAGTTGACTAATATGCTTTTCTAACTGTTCATTAGAGCTAGTCTTCTCATTAATAGACTCTTTGATTCTTGTAAGTCTGACTTCTTCTTCAAAATCAACATCGCTATCATTCAATAAGTAAGCAAATCTCTTGATAACAGACAGGGGAGGATTTTCCATTGATATCAACGATTTATAAGCACTACCCAAATATTTTCCTCTGATAAAACTTTGAATCTTGATGATAGAAGGAAGATGGGCTTCATAATACTTCATAATTTCCCTTTTGGATTGTCTGTATAGATAGCCACGAATTGATGCTTGGAATCCGGCAGTTTCCTCCGAATATAGATCTAGGTTATCTAAGAACAGGTCAAATGCAAATCTTGATAAGACACCACGAACTGTGGATTGTACCTCAACAACAGACAAAGAAGAACGTTGAAGGCTATATTTCAATGACTGGATCTTTAATCTCATAACTTTACCTTTTGCAATAGCGCATAATTTTTGTAGTTTTGGCGTTTCATAGTCTAACACGTCTAAGACATTATTCAGTTTATTACGTGACATACCACCTCTAGCAATAGTTTGTATTTCCAGAAATGAAGGTTCATTTTCTGATAATGCACTCAGCTTCTGGCGTGTTTCTTCTTTGATCTTGGAACCACGAATGACTGATTGAAGAATAACAATAGCTTCCTCTTCTGAATGCGCTTCTCTAACAGATTTGTTGACCTTTCTTTGATAAAGAGCACGACGTAACTGAGATTGAAGAGCGATGATAGGCTCGGTAGCGGCAACACTCTTTTGGGCTCTACTAAAAACTTTATTCTTTCTGATGACGCTTTGAAGCTGGATAATTTTATGGTCGTATTTTAGCAAATGGTAATTGATCCTTTTGATTGAATGTCTAACAGCTTCACCGCGACTGATACTTTGCAGATCAACAATTTCATTACCAGGTTGTGCTTCGTTAATTTCCTGAATTTTTGATCTTTGCTTTTTGGCTCTAATTAATGATTGTAACTCGACAACACTTGGTTCAAATCCACTAACACTTGAAGTACTTGTTTTATATTTATTCATAGCAAGTGATCTTCTAGCTAATGACTGAAGCTGGATTATATTCTCAGCCATAGATTTCAACATAATACGATCAACAAACATATCATAACGAAAAATAGAACCTCTTGCTATTGATTGAAACTTGATAATGTTTTTCAAATACTCAGATTTGCTCAATGTTCTTTTCTTTGTAGGTGAAGCATTATAACCACTAACCAAAGATGTGCTAAAATCATCTTGTGGAGTTCTATCAACTTTGGGAGGAACTTCTTTCAGTTTTGGGATCTTAATCGGTTTTGTCTCAGGGATTTTTTTTACATCGAGTGATGGATCTCTACCGAGATCTGCTTCTAGAAAAGGATTATTAAGAAGACTTTTCCTAGCAGTGGGGTTTGGTGATGGATTTGATCCTAGTGACTTTTTGGTATCAAATGCCGAGGAAACAGGTGGAGGAAGTTGATCCTCTTGAGGCACAGGTTTCAAACTTGGGATTTCCAGCTTTTGAGGACTCTTTGGAATTTCACGGCCAAACTGTTTACTCATCGAATCAAAATTTGGTAAACTAATACCGGCAATGATACCTTCAGACTTTTTGATCTCTTCTTCAGTGAAATTCAACTTACCAGAAAGTTGTTCCATATCAGGAGCTGAACTATCTTGTGCAAGCATGAAGCTCAAAGCATGAACACAAAAGATAACTTTAGGAATATTCTTCTTATCATATAAGTCTGTCAACTCAAATCTGAACAAATCTGGCATTCTAACAGAATCCAAAAAAAGGAAAAACACGTTGATATTCTCAGTGTGCTTAAATTGCAATCTAGAACCTGAAGGTGTAATTCTTTTGACCAACTCAGGTTTGAAGGCTCTGGTTAATTTCGCTAATATAACACCATCTCTCAAAGCATTGTTGGCTAAATCAGTAGCAGATGGTATTTCTTCTCCAATAATTCTTTCAATCCATTCTTTAGCTTCACCAATTCTACACAAATATTCATAACCCTTCTGTGATTTTCTGTTAGAAATTGTCCACTGTGTAGGTGATGAAGAAAGTGCAGTTTCACTACTCTTTACAGGTAGAACGGATTTTGAGTTTCTTTTCAAAGGTGATGGACTGTCCAGCTTTAAATCAGTAAACGACTTTTCAATACTGGTGACAGGTGAGGATGGTTGGATTTTGGAATTTTCTTTTTCAAAGATTAAACGTTTAACAGGGGATAAACGGTCCCTGTTACCAATTGGGGAATCTGATTTAGGTATAGCCCTAACTTTTGTAGGGGTTTTTAAAAAAGACTCTGGTGTAGAGTTTAACTTTGAAGAAGGTTGCAATGGACCAGTAGGAGCTTGGTTTCCAGGACCAGTGTTGTTCAATAACTCCAGGTAACGAGAAGCAATATGCTTTCTTGGACTACCATTGGAAGACATTTTGGAGTACAGATCGGAACAGCAGTAGCAACGGTTGACAGCTTGCAATGTTTGCTTTCAAGTATTATTCAGTAGTCACTTTCTTTTTCAAACTTTTGGTGTAGTGGTAGCTGTCGGTGGAAACCTTCAAGATCAAGCTTTTTTTTTCTTTGTTGTCATTTTTTTTCATCTTGAAATGTAAACAATCCCAATTTATCAGTGAAATTCTTAGTTGCTATAGTTACAAAAAACACCCGATCGGGAAAATCTTTAAATTTCCCAAATAGGAATATATTCCTATTTTGGAAATGTGTCACAGAGTAAACAATTGATATCAAGATTATTCAAAAGTGCATACAGTAAAAAATGCTTGTCAAATACCAGCGCTAAGCCGGTATTTCAACTGGATGCTTACAGTTACACTATCAATTTTATACCACTGCTGTCTAGAATCATCTGTATTTCCTTTTTATTTGGTTCAATTAGAGCTTAAGTGTTAAGGCTATTGCAAGTCAGATCAGTGATAGTAACCATGGAGAGTTACACTAAAACCCTTTGCAATAGGATTAATAAAGCCAAAAATGATTATAATAATAGTCACAAGTATCTTGAGCAGTTCCAAAACTCTGAGAGTTATTATTCAAAAATTGACAACATACTAGATGATTTTTTAAGAGTTTCGTATTGGCTGGCAAACTTTTTGATCAATACCCCACCAAAGTATAAACATTCAAATGGGTCTGATACTGACGTCGAAGATGAATTAGTGGATTTCGATGATACATTTATTTCAGCTCCTCCAAAACTTGACTTTGAAAATGAAGACTTCACATTGAAAGATCTAGATCTACCTGTCGATGTTGAAGCAGATTTTGATCTCAACTATTTTTTGTTCTACGGGTTTCTATTATACATAAAGCCAGCTTATTATTATATTCTAGAGCATGATATGGTGGAATATACCAAGAAAGAAACCAAGAAGCATAATGTTACAAGAGTGCTAGCCAATTTGGTACAATTCCTCATTTTTGTTCGCTCTTATGAGGAGGAAGACTTTGAAAATATCAAAATCAATGTCTCGTCACTATTACTTCACTTCAGTGATTTTTTTGCACTGAAAATAGATAACAGCGAGGAAAATAAAGCTGGCTCCTTGATGGAATTGTACCCTCAAGATGCAGCTCTGTTTACTCAATTTCTTCTTCTTTACGATAATTCCATGAAGAATGATTCATTTGATAATTATAAGGACAATGTTTTATTCATCTTAAATTCAAACAAATACAATTTCAAATATAATGATTACCAAAATGAAATTGATAAACGAAAAGCTTTCATCGAGGCTGCATTAAAATCAAGCTCAAACTTTGATGAATTCGGGAACAAAGTTCAGGACCATCTAAAACTAGGTGAGGTTAAATCATCACTATTCAAACTTGTTAGAATGCTAGCCAATAATATTATGAAAGATGTTAGTTTGATTGATAATTGGTCACTATCTGTCCCTTACCAGTCTAAGAATAATGTTGAAATATTACAAGGTACAAAAAATGATTATGAACAGCGGATAGTTGGTCTTGAAACTGAAATTAAAACAAAATTATCGAAAGAGCATCAGAATGAGATTCAGTCATTAAGAGAGCAACTCGAAAAGTCACAGAGTGAGAATAAACTGCTCAAAGAAGCATTAATAGTCTCCAATGACTCAAATTCTTTACTAAAGAGTGATCTAAAAAGAGCGTTAAATGCATCATATAATGGTCCAATTAACAACCTCAAGTATCAAGATATTGAAAGAGATTATCCAGTACTTTTGAAAAAAATTGAGGCTAACTCTGCTAAGCTGATGTTGTCTAAGTGCTATGGCAAAATTAATGAAATTCAGAAAAATAATAACACATTAAAGGAACAAATTGAAACCTTGAGAAAGGATCAGGATATAAAGATTAAACTAAAATCTGAAAAGTCTAATAAAGATCGTTATGTATATGATGGACATCCTGCTGGCTATAGTAATGATCATGGCTCCATGTATTCTACCTTGATTCCATCAGGTGGAAGTACATCTTATGGGTACGGATCCATGCATGGACAATCTTCCCGTTCGCTTCCTATTCAGCAAGGACCACTACGATCATATCATAAAACAGGACCAGATGAACATAACCCTGTGTACAGAAATCATAAAAATGGAGGGAGGGCATATGCCCATTCTCCTCACCAACCAAGATATAATGATGGTAAAGGGCACAATAATGGCTATAGTACCTGAAATATACCTGACAAATTCCACTAAATGACAATTGCTCTACACATTGATCTATTGATGATTGAACGAATAATGAAAATAATACTTTGATTTCTAGCTTATAGTTTTAATAAAGTTGCTATGTACTCCAGTTTTTCCTTTGAATTTTCACGTAAGTCATTAGGAATATTAACAAAAGCTGAGCTATATTCAAGGCCTTGGTAGTTCGGACTATTTCCGTTTGGATATTGAAAGTCATTCACTTCTATATCTTTATTAAAACTAACAGATTCGCATCTTTCTATAATTGCACCATTGGAAGGAACAGAAGCTAAAAATTTGGTTCTGTAAGTATCATGCACTCTTAGTTGATGACAGCTAACAAATATTGAACAATCCTCTGCATTGAATATGAAAACAGGGCCATTAGATTTTATTATTAGTATAGACTGTTTGATGTTTTTAAATGTTATAGAATCAACATCATCTGCAATAACGATAGAATCCACTACGTTTGTAATTATTCCTTCCTTTTGAGTGATCGTGACTGCTTCATTTGTAACATTTTGTAGAATCGGATTCGCTTTTGCGAAGTTATTTGCAAATCCTTTGGGTATTTCAAATGTTTTCTTTACTGGTTTGACAGATGATTTTGATGCAAATCGGGAACGTCTTTGAGGTCTTTTCTTTTCAATTGAGTTGAACAAAGATTGGATTTTCTCCGAGTATGACAGTTTCTGGTATTGGGGTAATATATGTGCTATTGACTCTATTTCTTTATTAAGCTCTAGTATTTGCTGCTTAATTGAAGTGATATCTGGTGATGTTGAGCTAATTAATCGATCAAGTTCTGCATCTGTGTCAGTCAACAATCATTCAATACTCAATCCTATTTTACTCACCTTTGAATCTTTTTGTAAACTTATCATGACATTCGTTTAAATCTACCTTACTCATGGTGGCTGATGAGGTGTGAAACTTCAGGCCATGAAGACAAGCACTTTACTTACTTAATTGATATAAAAACTTCCGGAACTTGAGCATTACTCACGTGACTTCCGGAATTCAGAATATGTACATTGATTAGGAATCGTAAAGATAGATGGCTATTATATCTATATATTTAGGAAAGATGCTAAGGTGGACTCGTAGAATGCATTACTGTTATGGACAACTGATATTATGATTTGGTATTCACATTTTACCATAACCTCTGCCAAATATTCTTGATTGCACCTTTTCTTTCAATGTTTGGCATCAAAATCCATGATAATAACAACAAAACATAAGAGGCTAAAAATACCGGATGAAGAATGAATGTCCCAACATACTCGCTTGCCAAACCAATACAGAATGGTATCAAACTACCTCCTGAACTTCCAAAAGCTGTCGTAATAAGCAGTCCAGTAAATCTGAGCTTTCTAGGTAACATTTCAGTTATGATCGAGATCATCATTGGATAGATTGGGCCAATCAAGAACCCCATTATGGAGGAAAAAGTAGCAGCTGCTATTGTATTTGGAACCAACCACACTAAAACATCAAATACCAAAAGCAGAAGACCAAGTAAGATTATAGATCTCCTAACTCCAAATCTTTTAGATAGTAAGTGGGTCAAAACAAACCTACCTAGAGTAACACCACCCCAAAATCCTGAAGCAACATATCCAGTAGACTTCCTATTACCACCCCTGTAATCAAGTAAAAAGGTAACGACCCAACCACCTAGAGCAACTTCAGAACCTTGATAAAAGAAGACAAAAGAACTTGCAAGCCATGTCTTTAAGTTTCTTAGAGTTTCAATAAAATCACGAGTGCTTAGTTTTTTACTTGTTTCAGAAATACCATTTTCTGAATTTCTATACCATAACTCCAAGTCTTTATCAGCTCCTCTGAAAGCGAAAGTGAAGTTTACGAAATTAATAACTGATAAACCTAGTGGGATGTAGTAAAAATAATGCCATGCCTTGTAACCAAGTTTATCAGTCATCAGAGTACCAATCAAGGGCGAGACAAATGCACCTGTACCATACAACCCATGAAAGAGCCCTAAAAACTTGGATGAGTTCTTCACTTTCGTCAAAAAAATATTATGTTGAGCTAATCCCAAAGCAGCTCCGACACCACATAGATAATAACCAACTACAACCAAAGCAAAAACCTTTGTTCCTGGTGCTATCATTGCATATGCGATTATGAATGTACTGGTACTTACCAAGGGTAAATTCTGCTTACCAAAATAGTTATCCAAAAGATGGCCAGTAAAAGCAATCGTTATAAACCCCAATGCATTTCCCATCCAAATCAAAGAAACGATGGCATAATTGACCATGAAGTACTCTTCAATACTTGGAAGGAGACTTCCTACTACACCATCAGTCATCCCAAGAACGAACTGCCAGATGCATGCACTCAAAAACCGGTATTTATTCCTTGGTGGATTGCTGATAGACATGATATTAGGATCAAAAGTGTCTTGCTCCACATAATGATTGAGCTCTCCTGAGCTGTGATTGTTTGAAGCTTCTGAAACGCCAAACTCATCTAACTCGATGATTTCAGATGGGCCCTCTTCCCCTTGAGTGATACTGCGTTCGGTAGTTTGATTCATGATCTATCAATTAAAAGCTCACTTTAAATTTTTGGTGCGCTAATGAGAGAGGAATGTGCTGATTTTATAATCAACAAAACCAGTCTGCTATTTAATTAGGTTATTGGATTTTATAATATGTTTTGATTTGTAATATGTTTTGATCTGTACAGGTAAAAAAATAGGCTACATAAAGCTCGCAAGAATATCCGCAAAACTTTCAGTTCTGTTACTATTCTAATAATAGGCCAACTAGGTGAACGATTCCTACTATGCATATTTTTACTTATGAACTGCTGAAATACTTTTTATTAGTTGGCTTCTTCTCTTTTGTTTTTTTTTTTATTTACCTTGAACTTTTTAATAACCCTCAGTGATATAAACAGTAGGATTGAAGTTTGCAACCTTGAAGAACCAGTAGAAGAAACACATAGCAACTAAGTTGAAGCCAACATAAGCGAACGAACACAAAGCCAAAGTTTCTCCATCTGTAACTGAGCTTGATATCCAATCGACTTAAGTATTCATCACCAACAGAATACCGATAATAAGCACAGTTTAAAGTAGCATCCTGATTGTTTAAATAGCCTGTTTGAGTGGAATCAGTGTATTATTCAACAAACTGACAGCACACTTAACCATTTGGTGCGTTGAAAAGGTGTAACTCATCCTTTTTACAAATAACTTCTTTTTGATGTAAGTTTTTACTAGTCAATATTCAAATAATAAGGTTATTAGGTGTATACAGATACAGTTAGAGTGGTTTTACAATTATTATTATTTTTAAACAATAACATTTATAAATTCATCTACACATTCAGAAGTTCAAACAATGATACAACAAGAGCTTGAAGAATTTTTGTTTAACTTGTTCTCTCTCGATGCTTTTTGTTTCAGTCTCTGTTTGAAAGTTCCTGATTTATTGTTACTTGAATCTGTTTCAGAGACTTTTTCTTCCTCTGTATCATAATCTTTGGCTTTTGCCCAGTCAGAAGTCGTAGACGGTCTTTCAAAAGAAGTGCCAATTGTGAATGCATTTTGTCTTTCAAATTGTTCTTGCACCTTTGGGGGTTCTTGCACTTTTGGAAGTTCGTCTTCTTTAAGTATTTCATCTGTTTGTGGTTCTGGTGCTGGGGATTGTGGAATGACTCTAATATGTGAACTTGAAGGCTTTCTGAATATTTTGTGATCAAGAATCTTTTGACACAAATATAAGAAAGATTCATCAACATTTATATTATTTCTTGCACTTGTTTCAAAATACGTTAGGAGTCCCAAATCACTGGCTAGTTCTTCGCCTTGATCAACACTTGTTTGTCTTTCACCATTCAAGTCCAGTTGATTTCCAATCAAAATAGTAGGCGGTAGTGTACCCTTGACTCTCATGATATGGCTGATGGCATTTGCGGCTTCGGCATAGCTTTCATGAGAGTTCACTCTGTAGACGATCATAAATCCGTCTGCTTCTTTCAATTGGGTATCTTTTAAAGGAGAGTAGTCATCTTGGTTGGCAGTATCAAGAATGTTCAATTTATAAGGAGCACCTCTAATCAAAAGTTCTTTTGAATATATATCCTCAACATATGGATCAAATTCTGTAGGGAAATAGGACCTAGTGTATTGCAAAACTAGTGATGATTTACCGACACCAACCTCACCTAAAACACAGATATTGATTGGTTTGGCTTCTATAAATGTATTGGCTGCCATTTGTTGGTCAGGAAATATGTACTTGATTCTTGAGAGGGGTTATATTATAAGAGGCTTGGAAAATTCTGATTCAAGTTCACGGCTATCCATTGACAGATTTCAAAAGTGAAGAATAACAGAATATATTGTATTTCTGAGTCTGATATTTGAACCTGGCGGTAAATTTTCAATAGATTCAAGAATTATAGATGGAGCGAAAAAAGAGCGTGTCTCGCAATCTCACTAGATCTACCTTACTTGGCTCTTTATGGCACAATCTGCGTAATTCTGTAGTTTATTTGAGTTGGAATGAGCGCCTGATGGGTATTCAGATATATAGAGATCAAGCTCCTAGAACCTAACGGAATGCAGTAACTAAGAAACAGTTTAACAGGTTAACAGAAAAAAAAAAAAAAAGGATGATCACAAAGAGTTTAAATCAAGTTTTCCCAGAGTTCAAATCGAGTATTCTCAAAGTTGGTTATCCACTTCATCCTTAAAGACTGAATAATTGGAACCTTAGTCCTAGTGAATACGAGCTTTTTTGGCCTCTATTTCTGTTAGAATTTGTCGTCTTTTATGTGACTTTATTCAAATATGTGCATACTTGATGAATAAAAAAGAAATTTCATTTCCATATTTGGTAATTAAAATGTAGATGTATGCATAGCCGTTAAAAATTTTGATTCGAAAAGAAGAAAAACGTAGAAGAAATGTTTTTTTTTTTTTTTTCTTCTTTAAGGATTTCTTTTTATTATTCTGGAAAGAATTAAAAAAACTAATAAAGCTGTAGAGTAAAAGTTCATTGGATGTTAAACTTTCTGTAATCTGCGAAATATTCTTCCAACGCCTGTAGGTTAAAAAGGTTATTTTGGTCAAGGAGACTTTTTTTTTTTGTTCTCCTTTTCTTTTTTTTTTTTTTTTTTTTTCTTCCACCTATTAAAACAGCTTATAAGCTTGTGAGGCTATTCCCTGATGATACTTTCTTAAAATCATATCAATTTTATTCACCTGTGTAGCACTTTCATAATTCAGACACTCAAGCTGTAGGTCATATACGTCCCCCATTATTAGATTACGCTTGTATTTTATCAAGGCCCAAAGGGCAAAAAGGTCCTTATTGGGTTCCATATGCGTAATGGACTCCTGTATGGACTCCTGTATGGACTCCTTTAGTACTATAGTTTGGTTCGGTTGGACCAAATAATCCGCTATGACCATAATAAAACCTTAACGGATACAGTGTTCCTTTAAGAGGGGAATACAACTATAGAGAGTAGATATTAAAAAAAAGTTCACTTGTGAGTTTCATTCATGAAAACTGAGTTAATTTCCTTTAACTAGATCGTAGTCCTTTAATGTATACCACGCTCTAAACTCGAGTTGTATAGTCCCTAACCTGGCTTTAACGGCTCTTCTTGATGCAAAATATACCACTAATCTTTAAGATTTAGAATATTACATCCTTAAACTTTCGACCATTTCAACACTCGTCGATACCTACAACCAAGTTTCTCTTCACGAACGATACTCCTTACAAAAAAGAACTGAACAGCTAACTAAGTCTTATAAATATTTAACACATCATCCTTGTCTACTACAGCTCCTAAAGAAAAAATTGATAAACTTTTATCTCTAAATATTAGGTTAGTCCCTTCAAAAATCAATAATATACAGATATATATATATATATACTTTAGTTAGCAAAACCAAGTCTTCGATCCTTAAACGCTCTTCAAAATTCATAGGAGAACAAAACCAAACAAAAACCATCACAACACAACAAAAGAACATCTTACCTTTAAAAAAAACAAATTCATAAAAAAAGCAGTCATAGGTACAATCTTATATGATGATTAAAGCGTCTCATTGAATCTCCTAGTTTCATTCTCAATAACAAATTCCATGGCACCAATCAAATTCTTGAATATTTTTTTGGAACCTTTAACCTTTTTTAATTGAACCTCATTATTGTTAAATTTGATTTCAAATTTGAGAGGTTTACCTAATGCAAAAGTAGCTGGAATTGTAGCAGTAATGGTATCACCAGACTCTCTTAATGTCGTTAAAGTTCCTTCTTTCTTTTTCAGTCTTAATGCATCATCAACACCTCTTCTTAAGGTCTTGATTGGAATTGATGATTTAAAGACTTTAATATCATTTGAGTTCAATTTTTTTGGAGAAGTTTGTGAGATTGAAGAGTCTGATGACATCAAACTAGAGAAAAATTTAGTAAACCAGTTACTCTTCTTGATCTTTGTTGAGTCATCTGGGAGTTCTTTATTGAGATTTATTGGAGCACTTGGAGCAATTCTTTGTGGTTTCAAGTCGACACTGGAACGTCTTAAGCTTCCATCTGGAGCTTGGATAAAGTGTTTCTGTTGAATTGATTTTAGAGGAGATAACTTCAAAGGTTTGTGATCAGATTCGTCCAGCATACTTTTCTTAACTGAAGCATGCACAGAAGTATTATCATAAGACAAAACATTAACCAGTTTCCCATTCTCATATCCCAAATCTTCATCATCAAAAATCATGGTTACTCTTTTAGCATTAGCAAAATCATCATTAAAATCTTCAGTATTATCAGCAAATAGTGAGTTTTCTATAATTGTGCTTTTTGTTTCATTTTCGTCAGTGAACGTCCTATTGAATCTCGAATATCTCGGTTTAGGGTAATCAAGAATAGAAGGTTGTGGGATAATAGTTTTGTCTTCTTTCAAATCAGTAGGATTATTGAATAAACTTCCTCTAATGTCCATAGATGGGGTAGCAAAGAATTTGTGTTCAATTGACTTAGCTTTTTTGTGACGCTTAACAATCGAATTGTTTGATATTGAAGGATTCATAATGATAGCATCAGTAGGAGTAGTCATACCAGCTGCATCCTCAAATATGCTTTCTTCCCTTGGTTTCACCCTTTTGCCAACAGTTAAGTTTGAGCCATTGGATATTTGAATAGCAGTAGCAAGTTCTGTTTCCGTTGGGACTTCAAAATCGAAAGATATATCATGAGTTGTATCATATAGAGCTGATTCACCTTCAGATGATGCATAATTGGAGGATGAAATTCTATGCTTTGGTAACGGAGGTGCAATGTTAGATGAAGGATAAGATATTTGTTTCAATATAGAGGCATTGGATAAATCTTTGTTTTTTAAAATAGCAGCAAGATTAATGGAAGTTGAAGATTTCGAATAGTAAATTTTTGAACTCGTTTTCTTCTCCCTTGTTAGGCTAACTCCAATTTTGCTGAGAACTTCAGCATTGTTAGAACTTATCGCTCTTGATTTAAACTTGGGATCTAATGTTGACAGTTTCGACATTGTTTGAACAGGATCTGACACATTTCTTCTATTATTGACCTCAAAGTTACCCAATTGGCGCGGAAGTGGTTTCGATGGAGTATGTTGTAATGCTTTTCTAGGTTCTTCCACTTTCAAAGGTTGTTGCAAATCTTCATCATCCTCTCCAATTTCTACCTCATCCTCTTGTTTCAACTCCATTGGTGTTGACGTGATAAAGGATTGAGCTTTGGGTGCAGGTTTCTTAGGCGATGGTTTTCTTGATGAAAATCTTGAGGTTTTTTTTGGTGTTGTTTTATAGTTAAAGATTTCTTCATATAAAGCAGCAAACTCATCTGAACCAGCAGTACCATCGGTTTCAAATTTCAGCCAATCAACTCCTAAATCTGGTAAGGGTGGCAGGATACTTTGACGTTTTTTTATGTTTGTTGAAGATTGATTATTGACTGTTTGTAAATTATGATTAGATGCATTGACAGCCATGTTCGAGCCGTAATTAACAACAGCAGCGCTGGCTAATGATCTTCTACTCGAAGATCTTGAGAGCTGGTCGTTGTTAATTTGTTTGTTGTTAAAAGAGACACCGCGACGATATGAACTGGAAACAGGAATTTGTATCTGACCACTTGGAGCTTTGGTGATACGTTTCAGTTTTTTTGGAGTGGATGGAAGAGGAGTTGGCTGAACCAGCTTGGTCTCAATATTAACAGTTTTTGTACCATCTTCATTAATTATTGTTGTCTTTACTGTGCTTCTTGACTTTTTCAACAATCCGTCTCCATTACCCAACTTGTTCTTGGAGTTTTTTTGTGTAACTTCAGCTTTTTCCTTGATTTGATGTTGCTTTTTGTATTTGTATAATAAATAATAAAAGACCTTTTCTGGCGATGAAGCTGGTTGTAATAGTTTCTGAATCAACAAGGGCTCTTTAGCACCGTGAAATAGTATTGATAAACTTTTTAGCAAGTCACGATCTATATCATCCTTTGTCAATTCTAATGTATCCACTTCACTATAATAACTGTCTAGCTTTTGTTTTTCGTTAATTTTTGTCTTCTGGATGGATGAGGTTTCATAATTTTTTAATAACGGATGCTTCAAAATATCATTGATCTTAATTCTATCATTTGGATTAACCTTCAACATTTTCCAAATTAAATCTTTAGCCTCGACACTCAAATAGTTTGGCATGACAAATCTACCACTTTGAACTTTCATTAACAATTTTCTAATATTCTCATCGTCAAAAGGTAAATGGCCAGTCAAAAGGGCAAAAAGAATAATACCACACGACCAAATATCGCTTGGAGACCCGTGGTAAGTCTTACCAGTAACTATTTCAGGCGATGCATAATGAGGAGATCCACAACTTGTTTCCAATAGCTTTTGATTCAGCTCTAGTGCTGCCATACCAAAATCTGCAATCTTGATGTTTAAATTTTTGTCCAATAGCAAATTTTCAGGCTTCAAGTCTCTATGACAAATATTAAACTGATGACAGTAACTAACACCATTAACTATTTGTCTAAAATAATTGACAGCTTCCTTCTCGGGTAATTTACCCTTCTTAATCAAATAATCAAATAATTCACCACCTTCAACATATTCTAAAACCAAGTATAGCTCCCCCTTGTTTTCCCATACATCATAGAGGCCCATGATGTTTTGATGGGAAATTAATTTCATAATAATAATCTCTCTTTCGATACCATAAGGTGATATATTCTTATCTTCATCATCAGAATTCAAATCATTGGTACCAGAATCACTGTTTTTCTTGAATTTTGATTTTGGGACGATCTTAACAGCAGCTAATTGCCCCGTTTCAGAATGTTTAGCCAAACGGACTCTACCAGTTGAACCTCTACCCAAAGTCCTACCTAATCTCCAAGGACCCACATGGTTTTTAGATTTTCTTTTGGAAGAATTAGTATTCGTCGAAATTTGACTCAATCTTTTAGTTGCATTGGTTACTGATTCCACGATTTTATCAATCTCGGTACTATCATTTTCATCATTATTATTCGATAAAGAAGAGTTTGTACTCTGATTAGTCTTTTGCTGTTTTAGCTGGTTCCTATTATGATTTGATTGAATGTTTATGCGATTGTTGTTTGGAGCCAAGGCAGCACGAGCAGCACGTTTTGCAAAACTACCATTGGATGGATAGTAGTTATTACTTTTGGTGTTATTCTGATGAGCCAGCATTATAGGCCATTAACAAGTTAATTGGTTAACTTCTTGGTTGTGTTTTCCGTTGAGCTTTTAAGTTCGTAGGGTGGTATGAATGTGCAAGTGTATTGTATTTAAGCGAATGAGAGAACAAATCAGAACAGTTGACAAAAGAGTGTATGAGTTTTTAAGTGTGTGTAGATGAAGTTTGAGTTTAAAGATCTCTAAAGCAGAATAAATCAAGAATACTCGATCAACACTCTCAAAACCTTTAACAGTTCACTAACAAAGATAGAATTAGGCTAGCTGTATAAAAAATCCGCGTTTTTTGCTTTACTTTGCTTTGCTTTGTTTTGTTTTGTTTTGTTTTGTTTAGCTCCTTTTAAAATTTTTTGGAGAATTTCTGGTTGTTTTGTTTTAATTTTGCGTTGCTAAAGCAACTTGATATTTTGTCTATTTTGTTTATTTTTGTTTATGTAATAAATACGTGTTTCTTATGTAATGATTTGATCACGTGATAATTTGTGATTATGTAATATATGATTATGTAATATATGGTTATGTAATATATGATTATGTAATGTATGATTATGTAATATATGATTATGTAATATATGATTATGTAATATATGATTATGTAATGTATGATTATGTAATTCCATATCGCATATTTCTCAAATCAGTTTCAGACTGAAATTTTAATCTCTCCGTCACCAAAAAAAAATAAATCAATCCTAACTGCCATCTATTTGTGACTATTTCATCTTTTTTTTTCCTTACAAGACCGTGCTGATAGTGTCATCTGCTATTATTTGTGCCTTAATCTGTATTTGTTACTATTGTTTTTTTTTGCCTTTACTTTCCTGTTTTGCCCCCTTTCAAGCTGCAAGTTCATTAGATTCTCCATATTCCCCACCAAGTTCAAACATAAAAATCTTAACAAAAAATGATGTCTTGGAAGTTGACAAAGAAACTAAAGGACTTCTCTAACAGATCAAAATCACCGGCTCCCTCAGACCGCTCCAGAGATGATGCTTCTACTCTTAGTGTTCCGCATATTAGTATATCTTCAAATTCCGATAATGACAATCAAAGTGTCAATGGTACAATTTCAATTCCAAACGCAAAATCAGCATCGTCATTACTAGAATCTTCCCCAAGAAAAAATACAATAATTCATTCTTCAAAAACGTCATCCAATCATGAATTACACCAGCCGACTGACAACCTTAGAATCCGCCCTTCTTCTTCCCGATCATCAAATAAAACAGTTAATTCTAATGAACCATCAGATTATGAGAATACCTCGCAGCAAGAATTTAAAAATAAACCAATTCTTCAGTCCGAAAACTTAAACTCGTTCAAACCTGGTTTATTGACTATCAAATTATACAATGGTAAAGGCTTCCAAATTCCATTTGATCTGAATTTTGAGAAATCTTTAATCACAAGACTTATCAATAGTTCAAGTGATCCAAGAATCAAGGAAGATGACTTAATCAATCACTTAAACACATTATCACTAGATCAAGAAGAAAAAATTGATGGGTTAGTTTCGAGCTCAATTATTCCTGCTAATATAACAGTTCCATCATCTCAAGGAATTTTGAAGAACTCATTGATTTATTTTACCATGGAATTTGATAAAACTATTGTTTCAATTGATGCTGAAGCTGGATCTATTGCATCTCCAGTTTTTAACAAGATTTCTCAATTTGATGTCACAAAATTATCAAATGAATTGAAATTTCAAGTTTTTTTGAAGTTACCAAAAGGTTTAACATCCACCTCTTCATCATCTTTGAACACTTCGACATCTTTGGAAAATCAGGATATTTTAATCTCTACGAAAACTCTAAATTTGAGATTTGACAAGATTTCCAACCCAATTCGTCTAAAGAACCATGATACCATCAAACTTGACAGTGAATATCCCGAATTTGAAGGTATGTTCAATGGTGAGCTAATAATCTCAATCGATTTCAAGCCAAATGAAAACAGACATTTGACAATTGCTGATTTTGACTTATTGAAAGTTATTGGAAAAGGATCTTTTGGGAAAGTTATGCAAGTTCGTAAGAAAGATTCATCAAAAATCTATGCATTAAAAGCTATTAGAAAATCACATGTTGTTTCTAAGAGAGAAGTAACCCATACTCTAGCTGAACGTACTGTTTTGGCAACTGTTAACAACCCATTCATTGTTCCATTGAAATTCTCATTTCAGTCAGCAGAGAAACTTTACTTAGTTTTGAGTTTCATTAATGGTGGTGAATTATTCTACCATTTACAAAAATCTGGTAAATTTGATTTGCCAAGGGCAAGATTCTATACCTGTGAACTACTAAGTGCACTAGATTGTTTACATTCTATGGATGTTATTTATCGTGACTTAAAACCAGAAAATATATTATTGGATTACAAGGGACATATTGCTTTGTGTGATTTTGGTCTATGCAAACTAAACATGAAGAACGACGATCAAACTACAACCTTCTGTGGTACTCCTGAATATTTAGCCCCTGAATTACTATTAGGAGAAGGATACACAAAATCTGTTGATTGGTGGACATTAGGTGTACTATTATATGAAATGTTGACTGGTTTGCCCCCATATTATGATGAAGTCACTAATGTTATGTATCAAAAGATTCTGAAAGATCCGTTAAGATTCCCAGACAGTTTCGATAAAGACGCAAAAGATTTGCTGATTAAACTACTATCGAGAGATCCTTCAAAAAGACTAGGTACCAATGGAGCTTGGGAAATTCAACAACATCCATTTTTTAAAAAAATTGATTGGCAAAGACTTAACAACAAACAATACCTACCACCTTTCAAACCGCCTGTTAAAGACAGTTTTGATACATCCAACTTTGATCAGGAATTTACAAGTGAATTACCCGTAGATAGTGTTGTGAATGATTATTTAAGTGATAGTGTCCAAAAACAATTTGGAGGTTGGACTTATGTTGGTACTGAGCATTTAGGCGAATCAAGAGGCTGATTTTTATACTATTATTTCTTTTCCATCATCATCACTGGCCTTTTTATTCATTTATATTGCAAGAAAATTAAGCTACATTTATTTTTTCTATAAAACACATTAAAATTATACCTAAAAATAAAACACTTAAAATATCCACTTTAGACACATAACACAAAATTTATGACGCAACCGTAAACCCATGATTGAAACAGTTTCAGTAGTTTTTTTTTTCAAAAGCGTTCAATTGGCTCATAAATTAGTCTATCTATTATATAGAGATATGTTCAACTTTATTTTGTAAGTCTGCCAAACTTTCACTTCTGGTGCCATCGTTCTTACCATCAGATTCAAATATCTGTTTATTCAAAGCTAATTCAGCTTCAAGAGTTCTGAAAACTTTCATTTCGTTTTCGATCTTGTTTAAAATCTCATCTTCCCTTTCATAGTCATAATTACCGTCAACCTGGCAAGTTTTACAAATAGAGTCCAGATCTTTTAAAATCACCAAATACGATGAAATATATTTTAATTCTGAGGTTTTGAAGTTGATCAATCTTTTAAGCCTTCCTTTGTCAACTTTTGCAGTTAAATCCTTTGAATTCTGTAGCTCTTCTAATTGTGCTTGAATTGAAAGCTTGTAGTTCGACAAGTTTGGAATAGTGAAATTGTTGAGTCTTATAAGTTTGTTATTTGGATGAACTAAGATGAAGTTACTCATGGTGTATAAAATTATTGGGGGTGTTTTCTTAAATGGAGAAAAGAATAATAAGACAATAAAATAATTTCTTGATTTAAAGGAATCTTGAGGTTTTATATATATATATATATGTGTGTGTGTGTATATATATATATATATATATATAAATGTCTGTGTGGGGGGAGTGATCGAGGCGTGAGAGTTTATCCACCAATACTATCTCAGAAAACCTTTGTAATCAAAATCCAGTTAGAATATGTTACTGAAAATAGTAATATGATATACATGAGACCATTTAGTAGAATTAAGGACTTTTATGGTTTATTTAAAAAAAATCGTACGAAAGTTCTCAATGGTTGCTAAACCATTCCCGTTTTGCATATAATTGCTTTTATAAACTGATAAAGTTTAGTTCACAAGGCGGAGTTCCTTACTGACTATAAGTTGAAGTTGGAGTTGGAGTTAGAGTTATCAGTTCTTGGTTGCTTTACATCATAGTTGTATGGTGCATTTCTCCACCTGTTATGTTATGGCTTTTAAACAAACACTTTTTAAGGGGTGTACAGCTTCTTGTTTTGACTAAAACAGTAATCTGGTAACCGATTCCCCAGCATCATACATAATTCGGTTGACCAAACAATTAATTGTTGCCTCTTGATCTGCGTAAATGTTATAAAAGTATATTGAACTACTATTTATACAATGGATTCAATCTCTCTAAAATATCAGTTACTTAATCCAAATTCGTAGAGTGAATATATCATGATTCATGCCACTTCTCAGTGATTCAGTTCAAAAAATACGTCATTGATATTCTTTTTTTTTTTTTTCGGAAATAAATTAAAAAAAAAAATTGACACAATCCAATCTTTGAAGCATTGAAAATCAAAATAACAAGGGCTTTCAAGGTTTCCATATAAATCTAATGGACAGAAGAACAAATACTTATATGATAATTATATAGTAACTTAATGTACTTTGTGAATTTAAAAACAAGTTCATAAAATATTAGTTCTGTGTTTCAAATATTGTTCTAATAAATAAAAACAATAGGCGTGTTTTTTTTTGGAATTGAGAAAAAAAATTGATTTACAACAAGTGCTTTAAACAACAATAAATAAAGAAGCACAACATTAAGAATTATGGAATGATAACTTTGAATGATATTTATATATTTATATATAAATATATAAATACACAATAGTTAAATACCATGATATTTTGAGTTATTGTAAAAATTAAGGCTAAGAAACTGACACAAAAATCTTTCACGTGACAAATACTAAAAAGAACGCTTGATTTTCTTTCGTCTTTCAAGTATTACTGACATCAAGGGTATGAAAAGCCTACAATTAAGATTAGTATTACTTTTGTATCTCAAAAATATTCAATTATAGATAAAGAATGATCCATGGTTACTATTAGTGCTTAGTTTTGTGTGATGAGCCGGTGATTTTGTTAAAATTTGTTAAAGTTTGTTAAAATCCAAAAAACAAACACTGCTTCTTTCTTTCTTTCTTTCTTTCTTTCTTTTAACAATCTCCAACTCTCAACTCTTTTCTTCTAAAAGAAGTCAATAACAGATTAAAACCACCAAAATGTACATTGATTGATACTACACATCCATGAATTACTATTTCAGGATATTGTCCACTAACCAGCGTCCCTTTTTCAGCTTTTCATCATGTCAGCGGCAAACAATACTGATGCCAGCGTCAACGTCAAAATGGAGCCAGTTTCAATCAAAAAGTCAACCTCAAATTCTCTCAAACCATCGAGCTTCAATGACCAAAAAAAGCAAGTCAAGATCAAATCTGAACCGCTCATTCCTTTGGCGAAGTCAAAATTGCCAACTTCAGCATCCACTAGCGTACCATCAAAACATAGCAAGAACAAGTATAAACCCATTTCAAGTGGTATTGTTCCAACTACTCCCGCTACGAAGATCATCGACAAACCATTGATAAGAGAGGCTGAGAACCATCACCGTAATAATGTAATTGATAAGTCTTCAAAATTTTTTTTGAAGACTGTTGATGTTTCTGATTTTTCTATAACCGCCAAACCTGGGAATGATAATGCCTCTACTACTTCTAAAGGCAATGATGATGGGAAACTATTTAATAACAGTAACGAGACTGATGAATTTAATGATACACCTACTAGAAAGAGATCAAAGTCACAAGAATCTAAGATCAGTGCTAGAAAACTCGAGCAACAACAACAACAACAACAACAACAACAGCCAAAAAAGAAAGTCAGGTTGGATTCTATCAACGATTCAAGTACGCCAATCATTTCAAGAGTTTCCAGAGAACATTCACATGGCGGTGACATTATCAAGAGTATGGCTTCTATATCTCCTCATAAACCCAAAGCTCCTGTTGCTCTTAAATCTCCACCAAAGTTCCAGCCAATCAACAACTCATTAGTTGAAAATATTCCAATGGAGTTTGATTCTCTTGAAGACATTTTTAAAAACGTTGAAGAGGAAAAAGTCAGATCTCAATACTTGGATATTTCTAAATTGTCTTATACTGATTGGGTTTCGAGAGGGTTTCAAATCTCCTTGAGACAAGCAGATTTGGTCAAACGAGTTATTCTCGTCAGATCTGAGTTAAACTGCACTTTCAATGCAGTCTTCAAACTTGTAAACGTATATGGCGAATCATTAGAAGCAAATGATACTGAATTAAACAACAAGATGCAACAACTAAAAAGATTGGGTGAAGATATAAAAAAGTTCATCAACTGACTTATCTAATTCATGAAAACTACAATGAAACTCTTTTATTTTTTAAGCTTAATTATATGTTAAACAAAACTCTTTTATACAACAGAAATACCCCCAAAAATGTAACTAATTTAAATCATTAATAGTTAAGCAAATCTAGTTTCTTTTTCTGAAACGACGTTCTGGAGCTCTTTGAGAGGAGATTGAAACAACAGATAATGGTAATTTGAAACCTAAAGATTTGACTAAATCAGCAGTTTGTTGATCAACTTCTAATTGATCTTTGGTGTTTGATAAGTCCAAAGCAGAAACTTCTGGAACATATTGATCTCTACGTTCACGTTCTTCTTCTTGCAATTTGAAAGAAATACCACGGACTGGACCTTTTTGGATACGTTTCATCAAGTGTGTAGTGTAACCAGCAATCTTGTTTCTTAAACGTTTTGATGGGATAACAGCAATTTCTGAGGTTAAACGTTTGTTGGTTTCAAAATCCAAAGTTAATTTTGGATAGTAACGTTCAATCAAAGCTTTGGAAGCTCTTTTAACGGTTTTTGTTCTAACTCTACCCTGTTGAAAACTTGTTAGTATTTATTATCATGGGATAATGTTGGGATGATTTGATGGGAATATATCACTATTGGAATTATTGATTACTTTGGGTTTTTATTTGAAAGGTTCAATGCTCTAAGTGTAAGTTCTTTAGTTGAATTCTGGTTGCTATTAATGAAAAGCATCTGAATTACCAGTTGGTGTTGATCTTGATGAAATCGCATTTGGTAATTTGGGCTCTGCTTTAGTTGTATTTAAATTAAAGACTCTTTTCAAACTTCAAACCTCCATTTAGCATTGATGCTATCATCAGATGACGATGGACTTAGTATTTAGTGCATCCATATGATTCCCTATATTCCCACTTCTTCATCATCCTTCATTTGTAATGTTGACATACCATTTTGTATTATTGACGTTTAGTGGTACTTCGTTGTTATAATCAATACCTTTTCAGCAAAGGTTGAAATTGTTTTGATAATTTTGTTGGTTGGTCTGATGAAAAATGGGTTATGATTACGTAAATAGTTAGTCATTAATCCATACAAAATTTAGAGAGTCACTTTTTCAAAGGAAGAAACTTCGCGAAAATACTATTATGGTGTTTGGATGTAATTTTAACAAAGTGACAGTTATAATAAACACCTGGACATCAAAATATATATAGCCCTAAAATATAACACGTGACTTAGACTAAATTCTGACCCTAGACGAGCTCTACATAAAAAGAACAACAAACTGGACAAAAAGCAAAAGCAAAAGCAAAAGCAAAAGTAAAACCATAAAAAAGATACACAATAAAAAACTTCAGATATGGCTAAACAGTAACTTTCCTAGCTGCTAAATCCTACTCTCAATGCCTACTACATAGAATATACGAACCACTATTGACTGTAATCTTAGGAGTTTCAATGGTAATTGATGGTTTAATCAGCTCAGCCTGGGGAAGTTTCAAAGTAAAAGACACACGCTGTTGAGTCTTTTACCCTGTACGTTGGATTAGAGATTCTAATTATTTGTATAATTACTCCCCGACACAGAATGCAAGGTTAGTATTAAGTTTAGAGAATTAGCAATAGTTTGACTTGAATATTGGACCACGTTGGTTTTTTTTGCCTGATATAGATTACACAAATAATCTACTATATTCAAAGTGATTGATCTATTGTTAGCTATATTATATACCGATTCAAGAAGGGTAGTACTGGTTCCGCTCTCAAAGGCGTAAGAGGGCTAATACTGTACAATAATACACTTCTACGCTTTTCGACTTTGATTTATACTCAAGAATTCATCCAAGTTATAATAAAGCAATAAAACTATTTGAGCATTTTATACTCCGAATTAGGAAATCAATCTTGGCTCTCATTACATAATACTTATAATCTTCTCCGAACCTTTACTTGTAGTGACAATGAATATAGCCTGAAATCAACCCAAAAATCTCTTTAACAATTGAAACTTATTTAGAATTCAACATATTTTCATCTACTTAGCACCAATATACCAAAACTACTACTTCAAATAGGCTTTGGCCAACTAACTGATCTCGTTTTTAATACCTTGTCCATCCTTTCATTTCACAAACAAACAAGCTATGTCATCCAAGTTCCATTGTGATATCTGCTCCTCAGATTGCACAAATCGGGTAAGAATAAGCTGTGCTATATGCCCAGAATATGATCTTTGTGTTCCATGCTTTTCTCAAGGTTTATATTCAGGAAATCATAAACCTTTCCATGATTATAAGGTTATTGAAACTCATGCATATCCAATATTTGATGAAGACTGGGGGGCTGATGAAGAATTGGCTTTGATTCAAGGATCTCAAACTTTGGGTCTTGGAAATTGGCAAGATGTTTCTGATCATATTGGAGGAAGATCGAAAGAAGAAGTTGCTAAACATTACGAAGAGATATATCTAAATTCAAATGAATATCCTATTCCAGAAATGGATAAAGATTTCAGTCATACGAGTGCTGCTGATTTGGCTGCCAGTAGAAAACTGAGACTTGATCAAAGACGGAATGCACCATTACCACCTCCAAGAAAACCAACTGCTTCTGTTCCGTTATGTCATGAAGTTCAAGGGTTTATGCCTGGTAGATTAGAGTTTGAACATGAATTTGAAAACGAAGCAGAGATTACCGTTAAAGATATGGTTTTTGATCCAGATGATCAAACAATAGATATCGAGTTGAAATTGGCAATTTTAGATATTTATAATTCAAGATTGACAACAAGAGCCGAGAAGAAGAGATTACTATTTGATAATGGGATTATGGAATATCGTAAAAATGCAAGCATTGATAAGAAAAGATCGAAAGAGGAAAGAGATCTTTTCAATAAACTGAAGGCGTACTCAAGAGTAATGAACCCCCAAGATTTTGAGAACACCATTAAGGATATGATTACTGAACTTCATTGTAGGTTGAAGATACAACAATTGCAAGAATGGAGAAAGAATGGTATAACTACGCTAGATGCTGGTTTGAAATACGAGAAAGATAAAATTCAAAGATTGGCGAATATGCAGAGATATGGATTGTCAAATACTAATGGAAGTTCAAGACATACTGCTAATTCATTACAACATGGCGTTTCAAAAAACAGAACGCCAATGAATCCAATGAATGACGTCAAGAGAAAGAACTTGACATTGAATGATATTCAACAGTCAAATGATTTCCATCTATTGAGTGACGAGGAACAAGAATTATGTTTAACTTTGAAGATCTTGCCAAAACCGTATATTGCCATAAAGGAGGTTTTATTCAGGGAAAGTCTTCGAACTGGAGGGGTTTTGAAAAAGAAGACCTGTAAAGAGCTGCTCAAGATTGATTCTAATAAAGCCAATAAGATTTTTGAATTTTTTAGAGAGCAAAATTGGTTATAGAAAAATTGGGATAATTTACTTAGGATAAAAAAAAAAAATAAACGCATTTTGTAGTATTATTCAAAATCACCTGTACAGCTTGTCAATACAATTTTCAGCCAGAGTTCCCAGTATTTAATCGCTTTCTTTTTTTTTTTGACATTTATTATTCTCATAAACTTCAAACACGGATTCGATTATCATTAACAGAGAGCCACAATTTGAAAACCTACTGTTTCAAACTTTCACATATCCCTCTGAATATTAATATCCCAATATATGTTGGTTTAACTAAATAAACTTTAATAGCCTCTTTTGCAATTGAAAAGTTTGGATCATATGGGTAAACATTAATTTTGGAATCTGGCTTGTGCTTCGTCTCTCGACAATGTCTTTGAAGTTAATATTAATTATTGTACCATTAATTGCCTTTTTAAAATCTTGGAATAACTCATTTCACACAATTTGAATAGCTCGAGTCTCATTTTCATCATGATCCAAGGCACAGCTCGGAATAACGTGATTATTAGTGCTTTTCTTACTTGAAAGTAATAGGATCTTTGGAGATTTTGGAGAACAGAGTGTTGAACACTGGACCTATTAAAGATTGATTGAAGGAAGTCATGATAGTAGTTGGGGCTGTAGAAATAACGGGATCAGATGCCTGACCTGGTACAAGACCATTGTTTGAGCCAAATAATTTGACAACTTTGATAACTTTTTTTTTTTTCATTTCTATCTCTCTTGCGATGAGCTAGAAATTCTTGAGACAACTCAATTGAATGATTGAGGGATGTTTCATATTGACCAGCTTTGTTAACTTGTATATTTTTTCGTTGTCTTGAAAGGATTTTCTTATCTCTTCTTTGTTTCTTTGATAGTGATCATTGGATTTCTTCAGCTATTTGTAGTGTTTGCGATGCGATTGCTTGTAATTGGAAAGTGATCAGTCTGAAAATCTCACAATTTATTCATTGAAAAGGAAACACATGAATAGAAGACATCAGTGGCGAGTTTTATGTGATTTGTTACGGAAGAATTGTGTCAATTTTCAATTCCAAATTATCAGGGGAGATTGGTGAGAGATGCGTATCAATTAAAGAGTACTAACAACAAGAGATCCACAAAGACTAAGTTAATGAAGATCAAGTAATTACATCAAGCAATTCAACTATAGTTTAGATTCTAGTACTTATCAAGTTTTTCCCACACGTAATACTGGATTCTATCATTTGGAAGTGGAAGGCAATATATCACTCAGTGCTTCAAACATAGAATGTAAGTGTCAATTTTTAATAGTTCTTCATACTGCAATTGTATGACTGTAACATTAAGAATACCTTGATACAATCTTTGAATCATATGGCTATTATGTTTGAATCTGGATGCCCAAACATGCTCACACCTACTGAGATGACTTATTCAACGATTCGATGAAAACCTTGATTTAAACTGATGGATTTCTACAGAATTATATGATATTCTTCTTTTATACTATATACTTTGCTGAGTCTATATTACCTCCAAAAAAAAAAAAAGAAAAACTTTACAGATAAATAGTGTATTCTTATAGGTTGTTATGGATCGCAAAGGAAATATACATAAAGTTTCAATTTGAAGATAACACTCTTCTATGAGTAACTTTTCTTTTTCGCTACGGACCTATTGTTTTTTTTAGGATTGCTTTATAAGTATATGCTATACGCATCAAGTATTTATTGTTGGTCTTTTAGTAGTTTAAAGGTTCATTCAATTCCAGTTTTCTCAATTGACCCACAACCAATTTCCCTTAACTATTAACTCGTAATTTATGAATATATTCCATGGCTTTTGATTCGGCAGTTTCGAGTTGAAATGTTCCTGGCCTTTGATAGTTTTTTTTTTTTTTCCTGATGAAACAACCTTGAAAAATTGAATTGACTGATCATCACAATAACAAATCATTAATCCCATCGCAATGAAATTCTACCTCTCAGCACTTTTACCATCATTAGCATTAGCCGTGGCTCAAGGGAAGACAACTAAAACCCCTGAACCATACCCAATTTTGAAAGCAACACAACTTACACCAACACCATACATCAAAGATGACCAAATTTCAATAGAATGCATACAAAGACAAATTGATACTGGTGAACACAAATTCAATTCAGAGAATGAGATCATATACGGCAAATTCCCAACATGTTTTGAGACTAATAAACCATTATCTTTCCAATATGGGACCAACGTTAAACAGAATTGTACTTTTTCACTGACCGATGAAACTTACCATTTGTTTCAACTATATATCCATGAAGATAGTCCATTTTCATGTCGTTTAACAAATTACAAGCTAAATGGGGGAAATATTCCTTTGAATTTCAACCTCAGAGGGAATCTCGAGAAAAGCCATTTGGACATTGATACAAAACTTAATGTTGTTGGATTGATTGATTCTGAAAAAGGCGTCATTGGTAGTATTAATGCATTTGGGAGCGGTGCTACCACCAAAAAGTATATTATTGGTGACTCAATTACTTTGGAGTTGAATACTGTTTGGTACAATGGTAAGGAAGTCAATGGTGGATTTGAATTAAAACCAAATAACGAGTACTCAAAACTTCAATTGTTTGCTGTCGGGATTGTTAGTTCTGTTATTACATCAGTTTTAATTGTTTGGTTATTGTACGGGAAATTCAATAAGAGCGTTTTGAAATTACGTCAATCTAGTGAATTTGGTATTGCAAAGAACGATTAGTGTTACTCTATGTATTAATAAAAAAACAATATAATGGTTTTCTTCTATAATTTTTTAATGATTGAGTTCAAGATAAGCTTTGTCTTTTCTGTATTTTCATCAATGTCTTCTTCATCATTATGCAAATAATTGTTAGTTAAGAAATCAACGTATGTTTTCTTCAATTCTAACTGATCTTCTCCACTAGTTAGCTTTGATTTATATGCAAGATATTTTTTTGTTGAGATTTGTAACACATCCACAAATTTTTCATTTCCAATTTCTGTAAACCTCAAAGGTGATATTATATCCAGCAAGATGACTTTGACGTTGTTTGAAAATTGTCTGAACAAATATTGAATGACATGATTTGATAGATATTCCCTGTTTAGTGTTTCATATTTCGCAAAAATTGAAAGAACTTCTTTAGAGAGGTCGAATTTGAAATCAAATTCACTGACAAAGGTGTTAGTTTTGAATTTGAATAAAGTTTCAATGAAGATGTCAAAAATTGTCAAAGCAACATCACCTCTCAATGCAGGGTTTGTTTCTGGGTTACCTAACATGTTCATATCAGCATCAGGTAATAAGTTCAATTCTGTCTTTAATTCGTCATTCGTGTATTCTGGCAATTTGATCAAGTCATTATTTGAATCAAGATCTTGAAGTGTTGCAACCTCTTCGGATTTTTCGTGTTCTAATTGTTGCTTTTCAGTGATCAAACCTAAAATCTTTCTTCGGTTAATCAATTTAACAATATAATTCAATTCAAACTTAATATAACTCAACCATAATTTTTTGGATTCTTTGTTGAATCTTAAGCCTCTTTGGAATAAAGTTCTTGCGTTCTTTGCACTTCCAACATAATCGAACTCAAAGCTTGCAGCATTAATCCAACTTTCAATAGAAGTTGGATGTAATTGTAATAGTTGAGTGTAAATTGAATAAATTTTCTTGAACAGTTTCTCAGATTTGGCAAAATCTAAATAACCTTCCCAAATTTTCATGTCATCAGGGAATTTTTGAACTGCCCTATCATAAATAAATAAGACTCTTCTTTGTCCAGACCAATCAGAAATTGATGGGGTTGTATTAATTAAACCGACGGAGGCTAATCTGGAATAACGTTTTTTACGTAGCTTTTCCAAATTCTTCTCAAAAGTAATGTACTTTGTATAATCTCTTGGCTTAGAACCTCTTGATGAGATTCTATGTTCGAAATCGGTTCTTTTTTTCATGATGTGATTAATTTCCTTCTTATCGAATAGACCTTTTTTGGTCAAATCTTCTAGTTCTGGAACAGACTAGGAATGGTTAGTGTTTTGTATTTCAAAGAAAACGGATGAGTGAGTACATACTTGTTCGAGATAATATCTAGTCTTTGCACTCATCTGATACTAGGTGTGATGTGGTGGTTCAATCTGATCTGAAATGTAGTGGTGCTATTATATAGTATATAGCGTGAATGGATATTTAAATTTTTTTTTACTTAAGCGATGAGATACGGGTAACAGTGTTAATTATACAGGGTTTCATAAAAGGATAATTACCCAATACAGTATATATAGTGCTATATATAGTGCTATATATAATACTATATATAATACTATATATAGTAGTAGTTTATAGTAGTAGAATATACTACTATATATACATATACATATATATACATAAAGAGAGAAAACAAAAGAGAGAGAGAGAGAGAGAGAGAGAGAGAGAAAAGAAAGAGAATATGAAAGAGAATATGAAAAAGAGAGTGTAAATTTCCTGGTGATTCCTAATTTGAAGGTTGCGGAAAAGGAAAACCCCACATAAGAATAACCAAATAAAGACATCCTGTTGTTTATTATTAGAAAACTAAATTAGAAATTAATCGCAGTGATTGTTGTTTTAATTGTTTGGGGGGTAAAAAAAAAAAAAAAAAAAAACACAAACAAAAAAAGTCTATTTTCTTATCGTTGCTATTTTATTTAGTAGTTATCTCCACATTATTTATCTATTATTTCTATCGTTGGGTTATTTATTTCCTATTGTAAATTCAACGTACGTCTTTTTTTTTTCTTTTTCTTTCTTTAATATAGAAGGGAGTCCATTTTAAACACTGTAGTTGCCGTCTCTGTTGGCCGCTGCGAAATGCGATCAGCGCGTGGCAATAGCAATTGACACCAAAGTAAACAATGACATATAATAAAATCTACATGATCAACCCATACTGCGAAAAAAACCCCCAAAGCTTATAAAACCACATTTTTGCCACTAATAGTACAACAATTAATTAAATTTTACAATAAACTACAACTACAACTGCAACTACAACCATAACTATAACTATAACTCCAACGCTAATATCTCATTTACTAGAAATGACTGAACGGAGAAGAGCCTCTTTGCTAGAATCCATAAAGTCGCCTCTCACAAACGATATTTCATTGTTATCAACAACAAACACCTTCAGTGAGAGCAGCATGCTCAATAACGACCATTTCGAGCTTAACTCTTCCATCTGGAATGACGTTAATAACAGGAATGATGCTAACAACAACAACAACAACAACAACAACAACAACAACAGCAACAATATCAACTTAGGCGCCACCAACCCGTCCGTGAATGACACATTCGGTTGCAACGTGCAAGCAACTAGAAGGGCATCTGATTTATATCCCCAGAAACAACTACAAAATTATACCGTTTGGTCAACCAATGTCGCCCCTAATCCTGCTATCAACACCCCTGTGAATGACCAACTACCAAATTGGTCCAATAGCAAAAACCCATATTCAGCTCCAAGAAGATTCTCTTTAGATTCTTATGCTAACACTTTGCCTTTTCAAATGGACAACAATAACAACATGAACCACGACAGTTATCTAGAATCTCAATTATCCTCTCCTTCAACCCAATTTAGTTCAACTGCTTCAAGTCATACAACCATTAACGAGTCGACTCCACAGTTAATTCAAACTTATAAACAGTTGGATTTTTATTTCACTCAAGATCCTCATCACAGAATTTCAATTTCTATCCAGTCATTGAATACAAACAGTATTGAATCTCTCATTTTGAATTCAGAACCCGGCCAAAATGTCACGTTACCAAAATTTCAAAATACAAACACATTGCCTTCCCAACAGTTGGTTTTGGTCAGCTTCAAGTGTGGTAGAATTGATGTGTTTTATTTACCTGAGAACGCATCGTTGATTTTGAAAGTTGGGGATCTGGTCATTGTTGAGGCTGATAGAGGTAAAGATTTAGGAAAAGTTGTCAAATTGGATGTTTCTATCGACGAGGCTAGATTCTTGAAATATTTACAATTCATGGAACAACAAGCTGCGTTGAACTCATACAGTGGTCCATCTGGCTCAAATTCCTCAACAAATGGAAGTGGCTCAACATCTGGCGCATCTGTAAATCTATCTGGGTCCAATAACGGTGGTGGTAGTAATAACAACAATAATGTTCCGACATTGCATTTTCCCAAGCCAATTCTAAGATTAGCTTTCCCACAAGAGATCTTACAATTGTTGACAAAATTGAGTGATGAAGAAAAAGCAAAGAAAATTTGTGTCTTTAAGATAGACTCAATTCCTTCTTCAATGAATAACTCTTCTTCGATGAGTCAAATTAGTGGAAACATGCAAATCATAGATGCCGAATATCAATTCGACAGGAAAAAATTGACATTTTATTATGCTGCCAATCACCGTATTGACTTTAGAGATTTAGTTCGTGATTTATTCAGAGTTTATAAAACAAGAATTTGGATGTGTGCGGTTAATACTTCCAATTTGCAAAGATTATCATTTGATTCACCAACAGCTGCAAGCGATTTAACTGCATTGCATAGCCCTGGTTATGATGGAAACACTTCTAGTGATATTACCAATGATTCAACATTTGGTGGGTTTGAATTCAATCAAAACATCTGGTCTTCTACATCGCCCCCAAATTCTTCAAATAACACATACATGAACACAAGCTCCATGCCTCCTTCATCACCAAGTTCATACGGATTTAGTGATAATAATAATTATCAGTCATCCCAAGGTTTGCAATATGGTACATCAACTGGCAATAATATTATGTTTAGTCCAAAGAGTGGGTATGGAAATTTGAATGGGATGAGCTCTGGTGTTTCCAATATGTTTGATGATCAATCATTGAATTTACAACAAGGTTATTTTGGGATGAATTCTGAGAATCTACAAGGTAATAGATTCGCCGCTAAGAGCATTTGGAATTGAGTCACGGCTGGTAAGAGCTGTATTAATGGAGAGCGAGGATATTCATTGATGGGTCGATTGTTATATGGGTTGATTATTATATGTGGTTTGATTTATTATGTTTGGTTTTGATTATTATGTTTTTCTTTTATAAATATTAGTCTATTGTTTTGATTTGATTATAGGCAACTTACTTGTCTGCTGCTATTTTGGTTATGATTATATATAAAAATTGGGATTACTGTTGCGACTTAAACAAAAAGTCTGTTGATAAAGAGAAAAGAAAGAACAAAAAGAGAAGAAGGGCTCCTAATGATACATTAATATTTTTTATGAGTGTTTGCCATGTTTATTGCGTTTTATTTACTATTTGCTAGTTATATGATAGAGAAAAAGAAAGAAGATTTATAAGGGACACAGGTTTTGTTAAGCATTGAAGAGGGTTCAAGAAACCATGTTGCTGTTGTATATATAATTGAAAATCTTGCTTCAGTGTTTTATAATTTCCTGTGCTATCAACTGCTTCAGTTATTGTTAGAATATATGACACTATGGGTAATCAATTATCCAGAGATAAGAAATCGGTGCTTTTGACTTTGGGTTTTGACTTAGGCACGTTTTAGATTTAGATCAATGAATCTTTATTGATTATGGGAAGATACTAAACCGTTTATTAGTATAGTTACATTTATATTTTTTGAATTATTAATATTCGTGTAATGGCAATACCGTAGTAGTTCATGATAGTTCGTAAATCATGACTTTATTGATTTCTGAATGATGTTGAGCTTGTATCCTCAAGATGCTAGAGTTGGGGAAATTCAAAATAAGCTTAATTGTCTCGTCTATCAATTGGTACCTCTCTTCTCCTCAGTTTTGAGCAAGAGATCAAGACCGATCTAGAACAGCTTCTCTTGCTTATAAGTCCTTTTACCCGTCCGGGACAATCTCGCTGACATAAGCGTACCGAAAAAAATATCAACATCAAAAGGTTGAGATGGAAATGGATTTAAAAAGGACATTGTGATTGAAGAACGTTAATTATTACAAGTTATTTGATAGATAAAACTACTTCCCACTAGTATTATCCAATTATAACTGTTCACAAAATGTTTCCAAGATGTATCTCTTCTTTGAAAACTCAAGTGGTGAGTGTTATCATCAATAATGATTCACTAGTTTTTGTACTAATATGGTGTCATTCTTATAGAGAACTTTAGCCACTGAAGCCGCTTCAACGCCTATCCCTCACTCAATAATAAGCCATGCACAACGTATGTATGAAATGGAAGTCAATGTGGTTATTATTATTACTAACATGTGATTTTAGAACCACCAAAATATGTTTTAACAACATTAAGAGAGTTCCCATCACTAAAACCAAACAAATTCCAACCTATTCCATCTACATTGTTGAATACTCCATTACGTCGTGATATTTTATGGAAAGCTGTGATATACGATGCTGATAACAAGAGAGTAGGTGCATCCAATCCTAAAGGTCGTTCAGAAATGGGATATTCAAGAAAGAAATTATTACCACAAAAAGGTACTGGTAGAGCCCGTTCTGGTGACAGAGGATCTCCAGTCAGACATGATGGTGGTATAGCAATGGCTAGAAGTGCACCAAATGATTTCACAACCGACTTGCCTAAAAAAGTCTACGCTTTGGCTTTCAGAATTGCATTAAGTGATAAATATAGAAAAGGTGAACTAGTTATTCTAGAAAATGATTTGGATTTGATTACAGGTGACGAACTAGCAACCAAAATTTTTTTACAAAACCATGGATTGCAAAAAACTAAACTGTTGTTTGTTACAAACGAATACTCTCAAAACTTACTAAACTCAACTGAGAAATTCCAATCAAAGATTGATGTTGTACAGAAAGAAGGTCTTCAAGTCAGAGATGTATTGAACTCTCATAAAGTTTTCATTGACTATAACTCACTAGAATGGTTATATAACGAATTTGATAACTTGCAATAGACCACATTCAAGTGGTTGTTGGATCGTTGTGTAAATAGATAAGAAATCGTTAATTATATGTCATTTAGATTTTATAGATATGTAGCCCTAATATATATATCACGTGATAATACAAACCCTAACTTTTGTTAGAATGAATTTAAGTACTGTCACGCTTAATTTATGGTGTTCGGGTGTTCCAAAATAGGTAATATTCCCGAAGCAGACAATTCATACTAGCTAATATTTTCGGTAGACGCAGTATATTTTTTTTTCAACAGTCTCACTTTCCCTGGCCGCGACTCTCTGCGATTGCATCAAAAGTTGAAAAGTAACAAATACGTCTATTACTTATCAACATTAAAAGTTCATATCAACACAGTTCAAGATGTCTTTAGTTGTCCAAGAACAAGGTAGTTTCCAACACATTTTACGGTACGTCATGATACTAGAAACAAGAGAATGGATTGGTTATGATTTGATTGAGAGTTTATGGATTGGAAAGTTTTACGTGAAATCATCTAGAATTAAAACAAGGTCATAGAGAAACTACTAGAGAAGAAATCAGCTTAGGCGATGAAATGTAATCATTAGGACTCACTAACAACAGCAAAACTATTAAAGAAATATAAACCAAGCTGTGCAAGCATGTTTCCACAAGATAAAGAATTTTCATTCGAAACTATTAAGTGCAATATATCCAAAACTTCCTTACACAAAAGTTATCAAAGCTACAATACCCTTAAGCGAATTTGAACAAGGATTTCCTAGACTTTATCCATAACACTCATAACAAATTAGAACTAACATTTTTTTCTATTTTTTTTTTCTTGATGTGGAATTACTAACATTTTCAAATAGTTTGTTAAACACTAACGTTGATGGTAAAATCAAAATTCAATACGCTTTAACTACCATTCGTGGTGTTGGTCGTCGTTATTCCAACTTGGTTTGTAAAAAAGCTGATGTTGATTTAGCTAAACGTGCTGGTGAATTAACCCAAGAAGAATTGGAAAGAATTGTTACCATCTTACAAAACCCAACTCAATATAAAATCCCAACTTGGTTCTTAAACAGACAAAAAGATATTGTTGACGGTAAAGATTACCATGTCTTAGCCAACAACTTGGAATCCAAATTGCGTGATGATTTAGAAAGATTAAAAAAAATCAGAGCTCACCGTGGTATCAGACACTTCTGGGGTTTACGTGTTAGAGGTCAACATACCAAAACTACCGGTCGTCGTGGTAAAACTGTTACTGCTGGTAAAAAATAGATGATTTGAAATGTTTTAAATTGATTTTCTTTTGAGGTTAGCTAATTGTTTGGGGGAAAGTTTATTCATTATATTTTAAGTCATTTTATCAAAGAAACACAATCAAAAATTGTCTTTTTCTTTTATGTATATTGGAATAAGATTATTGTAATCATTAGAGGCGTTGTAGTATTTTTTTGTGAAAAGTTTTCTGACTAAAATCTGTTATTTTAAAAGTCTACTGCTGCTGTTTTCACTATCATTATGATATTTTGAATCTTTGCTACGGATTTAGTAACGTAAAACAAATCTATTCATAAAACATTAGTCGTACACAAATAATAATAATAATAATAACAAAACTGAAATAACGTCTGTTCATCTCTTCATTTCCAATTTTTTAAACTCAATAAATTGGCAATACATTCTTTTTCACCAGATTCATTTTTTGGTTTTGCAAGTTGCAAACCATTAAGACTCAACTCTTTCAATGGTTCTCTAACTTTCAAACCTTTTTCAGAATTTGGTATTGTTGTAGAGCCTTTAATTGGGGAAAGGTTCTCTTTGTTAGTCGATAGTGGTGAAGAATGTATTTTTGGTGGTGATGGATTCACTCTCATGACTGGTTTTTGACGGTGTCTTTGTTGCTGTCTAACTGGTGTCATGGTTGATATTTTGTCTGTAATTGGTGCTGAAATTGATGGTAAAGTTGTTACGTTTGCAGCTGTGTTTGCCGGCGTGTTCAACAATGGTTTTGTTAGTCTGAACGTTAAAGTGGAACCGGCTGTAGGTGAAGTCTTTGTGCCTTTTGGTGTACGTGATGGAGTAACCAATATATTCTGCACTGATGGGATTGATGCTACTATTGGAATAGTAGTAGAAGTAGCTTTGGTTGGGCTACTTACAGTTTCTACTCTTGATGATGAAGGTGATGAAGAAGTAATCGTTTGACCAATTGGAGAAGATAGATGTAGATTTGAAATAGGTTGAGGCGGTAGAGGTTGGTTTGCAAAAACAATTGGTTGGGTTCTTATTGGTGTGATTCCAGCTGCAAGATGTTGATGATAGATTGGTTCGATGTGATGAACTTCTTTTTCAGCGTTTGATTGCCTTCTCAATGTCTGTCTTTTATTTTGAAACCAAATTTGAACTGCTTTCTCAGTCATGTCAACTTTGTTAGCTATTTCAACACGTCTGACTCTATTAGGAGTTGAACCTCTTTCAAATTCTTCTTGCAATATTGCCAGTTCTCTTGGGGTTGTTCTTCTTCTTTTTCTTCTTGCTAGTTGTGCATTATCGATGGCTGGTTCTTGAGATGGATAGGTTGATGGTGAATGAGAAATGAAAGCATACGATCTCTTTTCCACCAAAGGTGATTGCTCATGTATTTGTTGAGGTTGGGATGCTATCTTCTTTTGATCAACTGGAGCTAGGATTGGTGATAGTTTAATTGATGAAACTAATGACGCAGAATTACTTGGCTGGGTAAAAGACTTTGAACGTCCTTGCTGTAATCTTGATACATCTTCTAATCTACTTTCATCGAATTTCAAGGAATCAAATGATGGTAATCTAATAGGTTTCTTAATTGAAGCAGGTGTTGGAAATGAAGTTATAGTATGATTTGATAGATCTGTTGCAGTATAGGATGAAGAAGTTGGCGAGACAGGATCATTGGAATTAGTTGAAGTCGAGCTATTCAACAATGATGATAATGGAGGAAGGGTTCTCTCACGAGTACTATGTGCTGACAAGACTGAAATTGAAGGAAGAGTTGGTCTTGGAGACATCGCTAAAGACATTATAGTGGTGAATCAAAAAGGTTGATGAACGATGAACTAAAATGAAGGAAGATAAAAGGAATGAAAGTCACTTAGCCTGAAGTGAAGTTGTCTAATATCTGAATGAGAAATTATAATGAAGCGAAGCGGATATGAGTCTATGTAAGAGATTCAAAATTAGGAATGTGGAAGAGGAAGTTCAGGGAAATGGTGATTTTAATATAAGAAAAAAATTGGAAAGATGATTTGTTTACCTCTTTAGCATTAAAAGGCTACAGGAGTAAATTGGACTTAAATTGCCTACGTCTTCACCTTTGAAGGGTTGCAAAAACACCATTTTATTTGGAAATGGGTCGCGTTTATTGTTGCATTTTAGTGCATTTCGATTGGTCTTCGCGTACGTGTTTTTCTTTGTTTACCTTTTGGCGGTGGGCCACATACATTGGCTTTTTTTACTATTGAATTCTTTCTATTCTTGAGACAGTGGAGTGCTGGAATGCTGAAATGCTGAATGGAGGTTGGCTGATGGCAGTGTTAGTGAGTTATCAGTAATTGTGGATAGACAGTAGTTTTGTAGAGTCACCCATCCTCAAGTGTGCGTTCTCCAATCAGAAGATAGATATCTTCCCAACTGGTTAGGACCAGTACAAAAGTTCTTTTGAAATCCCAGTCTTTGAACAACAACTTCTACAAGTGCCGATGCGTGCAATTAGCCAAAACTCTCCTTTCAACTAACATGTTATTATTCCACTCCCAATCAAGATTTACCGTGTATCTTCTCAATTTTCTCCTAAAATAAAAAGAACCGCGATACTAATCCTGCATTGACAAAACTGACGCGAATTGTTAGCGAAATTTCAACAGGAACATTTTGACCAAATCACTCGGAACGCCCAAAAAGGAAGGTTTTCAGATCGTTTATTTTACTTTGGCAGGAGGATCTTTGTGATTTTATTGTTTGGTGGGCTCTGCGGTTTAAGGTAAGAACTAACTCATAAGCGCGTTTGAGAAATTATTACAACTTCGGTGCGTGCTTGTTAACTCTTGAGCCATTTATTTTACCTAAAACAGTAAAGTGAAATAGGTAGCTGTAGGACAGAGGTAACACTTTGTTAACTATTGTACTTCAAAAGACTTGCCAACTTCTAGATTTTATCGACATTAGTCCATAGCTGATGAACGACTTATTTACCCTATAAATTTATCTTAGTTAAGTAGAGTGGCCGATAGGGCTACCTGCAAGGAAATCATAGAAAACTGTTAAAACTTTTATGACTTGCTTTTAACTGGTATTACGATATTACCTGATCCATTATTTAATTAAATAGAGTGAGATTTTTTCAATTTAATCTTGAACATATATATATATATATATATATAATGTTTTCAGAGTATTGATCGAGGCCCAGTATCTAATAAATAAATTACTCATAGCTTTTCCCCAGACCAGACCAAAGCGGAAAATTGAATTTTGAAAAACATCAACACTTTTTATGAACTACCTTTAGTAGTAAAAACTTCAAACACTAACTACAATCCACCATTACAAAATGGTATCCAAAATCCTGCTCATCCACGGACCAAACTTGAACCTATTGGGCCAAAGGGAACCAGAAAAATACGGCTCCATGACACTAAAACAAGTGGAATCCAACGCCGAAGAACAAGTGAAATCTTTCAATCCACAATATTCACTATTAACCTTCCAAAGCAATCACGAAGGTGGGCTAGTTGACCGTATTCATCAGGCAAAAATTGAAGGTGTCGAACTCATTGTTATAAATGCCGGTGCTTATACGCATACATCTGTTGCCATTAGAGATGCGTTATTAGGTGTCGATATCCCATTCATTGAGGTTCATATAACTAATGTCCATGCCAGAGAGGAATTTAGACATAAAAGTTATTTGGCTGATAAAGCTATTGCTGTCATTGCCGGATTGGGTCCAATCTACGGTTACAAAGCTGCTATTGATTTTGCATTGAACTTTACAAAAAGCTGATCAATTTAGTTGCCAATAAAATACATATTAAGCTCTAAAGTTTTGGAGTTGTAGGAAATTCAAAAAAAAAAAAAAAAGCTTCTAAATTAAATGATAATATGCAATTTCATAATTAGACGCATTGGAATAGAGTGTAGTATAGCACGTAAACCCAAATTATGGATAAGATCGATGAATATTGTGATTAGGAAATATGTCATTTTAGTACTAAAATTTGAAAGGATTACCCGGAGAATTTTTAAGATATGTTCAAAATAGGGTTTTGAATAATAAACAAGAAATTAACCAATACTCTTCAATTAAACTCTGGAATTTTAAATAAATTTCCCTAAACCGGATTACAAAACGGCCCAATAAGCCTTAACTACTCATATCATGACTCAGATACCCAAAGAAAAACTGGACAATCCTCCACTAAAACTGAGGGTTGGAAAAAAATGGTTGCCTTTAATGCTGCTTCTTGTCTTTACATGTTCCAGATACTACTTCTCACCACACTCCTCATCTGTTGGTGTAATATATCAGCATCTCACAAATCAAATAGAAGAGGTAAATGACAATTTATATTCCGTAAACTACTTGGGAATTAATGAGACAGAGTATGAAAGACTGGGATTAACACCTAGTAAGCCAGTTGAAATAGTGTCCGCTTCGAGTGGTCATAATCATAGATCTAAAAAAATACATGGGAGATTTTTACACATAACAGATATTCATCCAGATGAACATTATAGAGAAGGTTCGGATGTTGAAAGTGCTTGTCATTCAGGGAAGCCTGCAGCAGGGTCAAAAGGTGCTTCAAAATATGGGGATGCAATTCTTGGATGTGATTCTCCTATGATTTTGATGAACCAAACATTGGAATGGGTGAGAAAAAACTTGAGAGACAAAATTGATTTTGTGATATGGACAGGTGACAATATTCGTCATGACAATGATAGAACGTACCCTAGAACAGAAATGGCTATATTCGATATGAATAGAGATGTTGCTGAGCGTTTCCATGATATCTTCCACGGTGATGAACTAGATCCAAGACATTATGATGTTCCTATTATTCCAAGTTTGGGTAATAATGATGTTTATCCCCATAATCTATTTGCACCTGGTCCAACGTTACAAACAAGAGAATTATGGAGTATATGGCAAAGTTTCATTCCTCAAGAGCAATTACATATTTTCGAAAGAGGTGCTTATTATTTCAATGAGGTGATTCCTAACAAATTGGCAGTATTGTCCATAAATACGTTGTACCTTTTCAAGTCCAATCCATTGGTTGATTCATGTGATAACAAGAAAGACCCAGGATATAAACTATTCTCATGGTTGGGCTATACATTGGAAGAGCTAAGACAACGAAAAATGAAAGTCTGGCTTAGTGGTCATGTCCCACCAGTTCCAAAGAACTTTGATATAACATGTTATAGAAAATTTGCAATTTGGCTACACGAATATAGAGATGTTATTATTGGAGGGGTCTATGGACATATGAACGTTGACCATTTTATTCCAGTCGATGCACAAAAGGCTTATAACTCATATTTTGACTCGGTTGCTGCTACAGAATATGATTACGATAATGATTTTAAATCTTTTGGAAACGATGAAGAGGAAATGGATTTAGAATCCCTGTATTTAAAATTTGGGTTTAACGTTTCAGAGCATGATTTAAATATTGCTATTGCCTCAAATGATGCAAATGCTTTAGGCGGCAGACCAACGAACAAAGAAGAATATATGAACGATGTCAGAGAACTAATATATGCTGATATTAAAGGAATTGAAAAATCAGGCGAATCAGCTGAACGGTATGCAATCACAAATATCGCAGGTAGCGTTATTCCAACTTTCAATCCTAGCTTTAGAGTTTGGGAATATAACATCACTGGAATTGAAGAAGATTTTGAAATTGAATCAAAACCTTGGGTAGAATTTTTTGATGGCTTGGATAAGAAGATCTTTGATGATAATGAAGACGATGACGAAGATTTGAACATTCAGAAAAAGAATAAAAAGAAGGGTAGAAAAGGCAAAAAAGAGAAAACTCCAAAAGTCGATCCATCGTTACCACCAAAGAAACCTGCTGATGCACCATTAGGTCCAGGTTATACACCCCAATTATTTACACCTACAAAATTTGTTCAATACTATTTGGATTTAGAAGCCGTTAATAAGGGCGATAAACCATTTGAATTCGAAGTGGAGTATACGTCATCTGACTCACCACTAGATTTGAAACGTTTATTAGTCGAAGACTTTGTGGCATTATCTAGAAGATTAGGTGAACCTTTGAAGAAACAATCAGCCAAAGGTGAAGAGTTTGAAGTTAAACCTGAAGGAAAGAAGGATTCAAGTTTGAATGAGCTGTGGAACACTTATGTAAAGTATGCCTTTATAAGTAGTGGGTATCATGACTAAACCTACAACTAAATTGTGAAACATATTATGTAGCTTGAATAGCTCATATATTACAAATTCAATCAATCTTTATCTAATGGTTTTCTTCTCACAATTGAAATAATTAAATCCTTTTCTTTGTACAGGATGAAACTGGCCAACATACCTGCTAAAACCACATTCCCAAACAGTTCCTTTAGATTACTGGTGATTCCAAACAGAACGATATCGACAACCCATGTTCCTAAACCTAACAACAAAATGCTTGTAGTACTGGAATCAAATTCTAGTAATTTAAAACTGACATTGTTACGTTTGTAATATTTGGAGATGAATCGGTAACAATAAACAATTCTGAAGCTCATACTCACCATATTTGATAATATCAGACCATGAAGGGATAACTCCAACCATTTGATACTGACAAATGAAGAAGCTGCAAAAAGGACAGAGAAGACAAACATATAAATAGTGTATGTAACCACTTCATTTCCTGTTGCTGTTGATTGATGAACAGCTTCAAGAATACCGTTGAATGCCAATAAAGGAAGATATAGAGTATATGTTGGGATTGTTTCCGAAACAGTGTTTGACCAATTATTACCAACAACTTTTTGTATTAAGTATCCCGAGTTTAATGGACCAAAGATGGTAATCAGGATAGACAAATACAAATAAAAAGAAACAATCTTATGTAGGATAGTGATAGATAATTTGACAGTTTTTAGTGATTTGTTATCTAGTAAAAGCCTTGTCAAGAAGTTTCTTAAACTTTCTTCTATTGGAGCAAATACCAATCTTGCCAATAAGGAGCCATAATTTGAGATCAACGAATAAATACCTTGTTCTTCGTTAGAGCATAATGAGTTAATCACTAATTTATCACCCTCAGTCAGTATGTGCTTTAAAATCAAATTCAAATAAATTTTTAGAAAATGGTTTAGAACATCAGCATCAAAATAATAAGACTTATTGGAATCGATATAAATCTTTGTTAATCTTAAATGTAGCTTTCTAGACCCATTTAAAACATTCAGCTTTTTTTGGTAATATATGAAATCAATGAAGTATAAAAGAAATAAAACACAAGAGTGTGCCAGCTTCCCAACAGCAAATGCCAATACAGGCAATCCATGAATCTGGTGATCTCTAAACCAATAAACTATTCCAAAATTAACGAAACAACATGAAGTTAAAGAGAACCCTTCAAATTTAGCTCTTTTATCGTAATTCAAGTTATATTGGTTTAAAATATAAAATGGCTCTGACAATAACTCAATCATTATGGAAAACCAGACAACGACTAAACTTATTTTGAACAATTCCATATTTTTGTAAAGATCAGATATACTTCCATATCTCCAAAGAATTAGCGCAGTTCCTGAAGCCAGACCCAATCCTAATGGAATATATGAAATGTTGATCAAACTTTGTAAATTGGCTAGTTTTGTTCCATGTAATATCTTATTATGATTGTATTTGTCTTTTAGTTTCTCATCTTCTAAATCATATTTCTCTGAATCCTGATCCTGAAAATGTATCCTCTGGGCTGATAACCTTATACCCTCTCTACTGAAAAATAGTGCAGTATTTATGAGAAACTCCAAAAATGTATTAATACCAAATATTTCAGCCGATATATACGATATTAAAACTTGATTTAGGATGAACGTGCAGATTTTAGTGAATGCTTGACCAAAAACCAGAAAAGTCACACCAGTAGCTGATTTGCTAAGTAATTTCTCAGCATTTGTCGAGGCAGGTATCGAAACATCCTCTTGCCTTTTAGACATTTTGAGCTATAATTCCAATACAAAGTGGAATCTGTTAGGTTTATTGTATGGTTTTGGTTTGAAATCGGGTTGGGTTGATTGTTTACTGAATTTCAGAGATAGAACACCCGAACACCACTTATTTTCCATATATATATACATACATACATATATATATATAAAGAATACGTGGCCATTTAACGTATCAAACAAAGATCTGGGGTTTTAAATATCAAGCCTGATTGATATCAAGCACTGTTAGTATTATCTAGTATGATTTGTAAACTGATTACAGTTAGTTTGAAGTCAGTTATATCACATGACTAATAAGAATTGTGTTTTAAATATTAATTTATTGAGACAGAACTCGTCCTTGTTAGCTCAGTTGGTAGAGCGTTCGGCTTTTACAGTCAAACTAAGGGAAAATCATTTCTTAGCGGAAGTTAACCGAAATGTCGGGGGTTCGAGCCCCCCATGAGGAGTTCTATTTTCTTTTTTTGTTTTTTTTTCCTCTTTCTTTTTTTTTGCTTGTTTGTTTGTTTGTTTTGATTTCGATTTGTTTTCGGAAATAAAAAAAAGGTTGAAAAACCATAAACAAACACCAATTTGGACAAGCATAGTTTTCTTTCCTGATCAAGTCATTAGGTCACTAGCTATATCTTGACCTCACACTCGCTTATCACAATCTACTTGAGCTTTTCACTTATTTTTTTTACACTCTTTTTCATTTATTTTTCTTGTTTTATATCTCTATCCTTCAGCTCCACCCTTTCCATTTAATTACGAGCTCATCAATCCCCCTGAGTTACGCGTCATCATGGAGTTTTACGCGGACAAAGCCTTTTTCAAATCAGATACGCTTGATGTCTTTACCAAGTTGCCCATATACGTTTTTGATTCAACCTACCTTCCTAATCTATCTCAATCGTCATATGATAAAAAAATCCAGGACCAATTGATCCTTAAAGCGTTTAAAAAAATTATTCAAAGAATCCCAAAACGCCCCTATATATTGGTTGTTTTCACTTCAGGATTTAAAAAATTGGGGAATCAAAAGAACTCATGGGTCACACTGCTAAAATGTTACCAACTTCTACCCGATGAATTAAAATCAAATATGAAAAAAGTTTATGTCATACATGAGTCGTGGCTGGTCAGGTCATTTACCCAAATATTGACGAACGTTTTACACGTCAAAAGCTTTAAAACAAACGCTATAAATGGTGGTACTTATGATAGATTGATCTACTGCAAAAATTTGACCGAACTTTCAAAATTTATAGACATTACTAAAATTAGAATAAGTCTGGAGGTCTACCTTTATGATTTGGAATTTCTTGATAAATTAATCATACCATATTCGGTTAACCCAGGATCAAAAGATTATGAGGATTACAAGAATCTGATCATGGAAAGAACGATGGCAAGACTATTGATTGAAGCTAAAACTGAAGAGTTGGTATTCACAAAACCTGGCAACCAAAAGAAATTGTCAGTTTTACTTGATGCAATTGATCGAATGAATTATCTGGACTTATCACAATGGGATATTCATGTTATGGGTACCTTACTTCTAACAGTATTGAGAACTCTTAAGGCTCCGTTGATCCCAATTGATCTAATATCATTACCCATTCAAAATGATTATGAATATACCCTAAAAACGTTTACCAAAATTATCGCATACAATGATTCATTCGACTTAATTTCCAAAGTTATAGAGATCCTAATGTCATTATTAGAGAACCATGAACGAACAAAGCATGACAACAAGTCAATCTGTAAAACATTGACACCATCCCTATGTCAGGAAAAAGTTTCTTTAAAGAACAACGATAGACTAATAATAGGGCAAGCATTTTTGAAAAACATATTTGAGCATTGGGATCAGATCAATAGGGAGTTATCTTCAAAGAGAAAATTTAAGCGAACCGTGACACCACCATCATCTGCTCCAGAACCTCCGATCCCAAGAAAGGTTTCATTCACTACCCAGCCGGTAATTATTCCAAAAAGAGAGAAAAGAGCGTTACCAGAAATTCCTGATAAGTCCGTAAGAAATATGTCAAGTTCATCCACATTATCAATAGATTCTGACAGTTCCACTGGATCAGTGGCAAAAACTCTTGAACATAATAAATTCAGATCTATTGAATCATGCCAATTGATAGACGAAAGTGAGGAAATAGAGCAAACTCATACTGTGCAGGACCCTGGAGTCAAGGTGTTAAGTGATGTCACCTCTAATTTGAACAGGTTGTCCAAAGAAGAGCTAGAGACAAGATTGAAATCCCCAGAGAAAAAAAAAGTGGTTACAAAATTTAGTGATGGTTATAGTTCGATTCAGGGAAAGCAGAAAGTGAATAAACTAGCCCAGCTTTACGAGGAAAGACTAAAAGGACTCGAGATATTGAATGAACTGGACCCTCATAAATAGATAGTACTTCTCCGGATTTTAATTAAACAAACACAGTTCAATCAGCCATAAATGACGCGTAAAGTGTTTAAAAGTAGGCGAAAAAAACGCGTTTGGTTTTTAATTCGCGAACCTTTTAGATAAAAGTTAAAAAATCATCACTAAAAATTTGAAGTTGAATACCACCTGTGAATTAACTCTTGCTTCAGCATCTCATTTGTGTGGTATCAGCTGCTGAAGACCTTACTCTATACTCGGTATCTATATTGAAAATTAGAAATCCTGTGAGCCTGATTTTTGTGTCATTTTTGGTTTAAGTTTAGTTGCGTCCGTCACACATTTATCCAATACGTCAAATTCTTCTCATCACAGTCTCACATTCTCTTTTGATCAGCACAGATTTACGGAGAAAACATTCTTAACTCAATCAATTCTCCTCAACTGAAACTGCGTGCATAGCCAGTGCCCGTACTTAGAAAGGGTGAGTATTTTCAAAAAAAGAAGAAAAAACTAAGAATGGCTTTAACTTCTTTGGAACAAAAGCAGTTGCCAGCCGTGGAATTAACAACTCCAACTTTAAACAGATTGAGCGAAGAATTTAGTGGAATTTCACCAACAAAACCGTTGATTTTGAGACAAACTTCCTCAAAATCAGAACTTAGAAACTCCATAATTAGTGAGTCTTCGCAACATTCACAACATTCAGTCAATACTTTTGAGACAGCAATGGAATTTGAACAAGGAAACAAAATCAAGCATTCCAAAACATCTTCAAATGTCTCGCTTACCCTGAAGAATCACGGCGATGATACTATAACTAATAGGTCGATTGCAAGGAATAGACTAGCAGCAAAACCTGATCTTACAATTTCTGGATTGGGGATTGAGAAGTTAGCTTTGAATGATAGTGACAATGAATATACGTCAAGGCCAAATATTTCGTTTGAGAGTCAGTACAACGATGAACCAACTCCAAGAATAAACAATTTTGTGTTCACTCCAGAAAAAACTGCTCAAGAATCACCAAAACCCCCTGATGCAATATTAAGAGATTTTGACGATGATGTTACTCCTAAACTCGAATCATCGAGAAGTTTTTATTTGCAAGATTCAATAAGGCATGATATAGCTGCTGGTCATGATTCTCAACAATCAGTAAAAATATATGACGATGAACCGATGGGTCAGAGAGGTACAATAGATCAACAACAATCCACAACGAGGAAAGTATCACCTACAAATTTCCAGAATAACAAAGTATATGATAATGAATACCTAGCGTTAATTGACAATAAAGACCATTCATTTGGCGCGTCTGATGCCGATAATACAACTTATTCTCAAGAATCAAAGCAATTGAATGACTTGAAGAACGTTTATCATAGTACTACAGATATACTGGATAATGATGTTGATAACTCTACTGGTTTATTAAAAGAAGAATCAGGAATCAAAAATGACAACAAAAGTTACACCAATGAAGAAGAGGAGTTAACGTCGTTGTTTCTGATAGCGCTGCATTCATTTGATGCGAACTCTTTAGAATTGGGTCAAGACTCATCAATTTGTCTTTCATTTGAGAAAAATGATACTATTTATGTTCATTCTGTTGATTCTAGTGGCTGGGGTGAAGTTACACTAATAAATTCATTGAGAAGAGGATGGGTTCCAATTAATTTCTTTGCTGAATTGGTTAAGAATGATAGTGGGTCTTTAGATTTGGCATTGACGAAAGCTCCGTTGAAAAGACTATTGATTTCAACTGCTAATTTTCTTAATAATCCAGTGAATCATCCACCAAGTGGTGAAGCTATATTTTCAATAAATCATATCAATGATATAAGAGATGGAGTTAAAGTACTTTTGGAGGAGACTGATTGTTTATCAAGATCAACTGAAATTGTTAAGAAAAAACCAATTATAAGGAAAATGAGAAAAAGTCTATTAGCTGATTGGTATTCATTGATGATTAAAGCAGACTCCTATAAGCATTCTACGAAAATAGCACACTTAGAAACATTGCAGCTGATGGTTTTTCAAGTTTTGAAAAAAAGTATTGCTTTCTTGGAAATATGGGGAATAGAGTCGGCATCATTGAAGAAAGAATTGAACCTTGAAAGGTTACAGAGAATGAAACAGAGTAAATCTGAAAAACCATCTATTCCTAATTTGAAAAACGTACCGTTTGCAAAAGAGAGATTAATTGAGACTCATAATATTTTATTCAGTTATGTCGGTTTGTTACTGGGAAGATTAGATATGGTTGAACACAATCCTTCCGGGTGCCAAGTATTGGAAACCATTACCCATCAAATGATTCTATTGCTAAGAGAACTCCTTTTTATAAACAAATCTTGTGTTCTAATCTTGAATGATAGAAATACAAAAGCTGACAATAAGAATGACGATAATTTGGATACCCTGTTATCTTTGGTCTCAGAATTAGTTTCCAGTGTTAAGAATTTTGTTACAAAGACTATTGAAGAAGATTACACAATAACTTCTATCAAAGTGAAAGATGGTCTATATTATTACACACCAGAAGGTGACGATCTGATTGGTATTGTTTCTAGGATGACAAGGTCAATAGCAGCTTCTGTTGATAACTGTTATAAATATTTCACACTGATCGGAGATTTCAGATTAACTTCTGAAAAGAAATATGCTGATTTTAAGTCAGTGCAAATTACGCCCGATCAATTCATTAAAACCTGCTCTGTTGGTTTGATTAAAACGATTCGTAACCGGGACATTGAGTTGAAGGATGTCAAAAGAACAAACATTAAACGGCAATCAAGATATTCAATGGTTCGTTCCGGCCTAGGCCACGAATCTGCGCTGACTACTTCAGGTACAAATCTATTGCAAGAATTTTTACCTGATTCCAAATCTTTTGTCAGAGATTCTGTATTTGAACCATATCTGAATGAATCATCTGAGGATTTCAACATTAATCACGATGTTAAAAGTGAGATCGTGCGTGATTCTGATGGTAGACTAGTGGGCGCTTCATTTAGAGCTCTTGTTGCTATTTTAACGGATGAATTGGAAAAACCTGATCAATTTTTCATCTCGACCTTTTTCTTAACGTTTAAGTTATATGCTGATGGTGTTGAGCTAATTGAAAATTTTATTGATAGATTCAATTTGACAAATAAGTTTGATGAATTTGACGACTATGACGAGACCGGTGGATATTCTTCTTACGAATCCAGATTGAAAAATAGAAGAAGATTGATTTGTCGTATGTTTCAAATTTGGCTCCAAAGTTATTGGGATTATTCGAATGACTACAGTTTATTACCAACATTAATTAATTTCTTCAATGAAGGCGTTTCTCAATTCCTACCAATTGAGGCTAAAAAGTTGATTGAATTATGCTCTAAGTTGACAGTTATGACACCAAGTAAAATTAAGAACAAATCAACTACAAATTTGGCCAAGTCTATTTTCACCCCAACTATAACCGGAGTCGCTGCGATGACTGGAAGTAATATCCAATTGGTCAAGAGAACTTTCTCAAATGCTAAACACTCTTCACTATTATCACACTCAAGCTCGATGTATTCCATTTCATCTTTAAATAAAGAATTAGATGATGATGATTATATATTTGAGGAATATGAGTTGGCAAAAATCAATACCAATACCAGAAGCTCAATGTTGTTGCCACTACCGGGCATGAACTCACATAACAACTCACTATTAAACAAATCACAAATTCAGGAGATTGAAAGTCTAGTTTTGGTTTATAGACGATCTTTGGGGACAACCCAATGGGTCCATGAAGATTATGCACATTATTACCCAATTGAATTGTCAAAGTTGTTAGCTAGGTGGTTTGAAATTTCCCAACTACACCTCCCGGGTAAGAGCTTGACAATTGATTATAACTTGGTGGAACTAAACTCTTTTGAACTTGCTAAACAATTGACTATAATTGAATCAAAAATTTTCCTCTCGATAAAGTCCGATGAGTTGTTGAATGGGAACTTTACTGAAAAGAAACCAAAGTTTAATACATCGCCAAATGTTTCCCATTCGTTATTATTCACCAATATTCTATGCGAGTATGTCTTTAACTCTATTTTAGAGCCCCGGATTTCCTTAAAGAAACGTGTTTTACGCTTAAAAAACTGGTTAAATGTTGGATTATCGTGCTATTATTTGAAGAATTTTAACTCATTAGCTGCTATCATAATTAGTTTACAAAATCATATTCTTTCAAGATTGGAAGAGTTATGGAGTACGTTACCAGAAAAATATCAGAATTTGTTCAATGACTTGAAAAAAATTATCCATCCAACCAATAATTATAAAGGCTATCGTTATAAAATTTCCAAAATTATGGATGAGAATGATGTGAAGTCTTCAATTCCAGTTGTACCTTATATTAACCTATTCTTACAAGATTTAACGTTTATTCGGGAAGGTAACAAAGATTTTAGAAATTCAAATTCATTCTTAAGATCTAGAATAATTAACTTTGATAAGTTTTTAAGAATTTCAAAAATTGTTTCAAATCTAGAGTTTTTACAAGTTGGTTATGATCAAAATCTTCCAAAGAAAAGTAACAAAAGAAACTCAATTTTTACATTTAATTCGCCAAGTTCTCTAGATGATGAATTATCGCCAATCTTGCCTTTACAAGAACTGATCCTATTAGAGCTGTGGAGGGTTCACCAATTAAACCTCGTTGAGGATGATAGATACTGGATATTAAGTAAAGCTTTGAAAGCTTAGTATGGACTTTAGAATATACAAGCAACTGTATTATTAGCAGTGACTGCGTTATCACCAACATAATGTAAACTTTTTTATCTTTGCTAACTAAACAAAAAAAAAACTTCTAATAAATATTTATATGAATGTTAATGTACATACGGTCTGTTATAGTGTAATCTATGTTCAATACGGCTTAGTTGCTTGCAGATTTGGCAAACTCAGCACGACGTAAGTTACCAATGTGATTAATCGCAGAGCCAGCTTTGAAGAAATCAACTTGGTCTTTTGACATGGTGTGTTTAGTTTCGATGTTGAAAGTTTCACCATTCTTTTTGGTTACTTTTAGAGTAATGAAACCACCATTGTTACCGTCCTTAGCAATCATATCGGTCAAGTTGACAGTTTCCAAAACATCACCTGCACTCAATCTGTCATAATCATTTTCATCAGCAAATGTCAATGGTAACATACCTTGTTTTTTCAAGTTTGTTTCATGAATTCTTGCGAAAGATTTAACTAAAATGAATTCACCACCCAAAAATCTTGGGGACAAAGCAGCATGTTCTCTAGCAGAACCTTCACCGTAATTGTGTTCAGCAACAACATTCCATGGTCTACCTTCTTCTTTCCATTTGATCATTAGTTCTGGAATACTGTATTGGGTACCGTCTAAATCATAAGCCTTGTTAACTTCACCAGTTTCTTTATTTTGAGCACCAATCAAAGTGTTATATGAAATGTTCTCTAAATGACCTTTGTATTTCAACCAAGCACCAGCAGCTGAGATATGATCAGTGGTACATTTACCTTCAACTTTCATTAGGATATTAGTTTTCAATTCTTGACCGTTCCATGGAAGGAATGGTTCTAGTAACTGCAAACGATCTGAATCTGGACTAACGTTAATTTCAACTTCTGGATGTGGTTTTGGATCAACTTCTGGATAGAATTCCCCTCTACCTTTGATGAACCCTTCATCAGGTAATTCAGCACCAACTGGAGGTTGGAATTTGAAATCTTCGCCAGAGGCTAATTTAATTGAATCTGTTAATGGATTGAAATGCATATCACCTGAGTAAATCATTGCGGTAACTAGTTCAGGACTTGTTAAGAAATTCATGGTGTTTCTGTTACCATCATTTCTAGCTCTGAAATTTCTGTTAAATGAAGTGAAAATGGCATTATCTTCAGTTGATTTTTTATTGACATCAACACGATCCCATTGGCCGATACATGGACCACAAGCATTGGCTAAAACAATAGCGCCATTTGATTTAAAAGTATCAATCAAACCATCTCTTTCAATAGTGGCTCTAATTTGTTCAGAACCAGGGGTGACAAAGAATGGGATTTTTGGTTTTAAACCAGCATCTGAAGCTTGTTTGACCAATGAGACGGCTCTACTCATATCTTGATAGGATGAGTTGGTACAAGAACCAATCAACCCAGCAGAGACTGTTTTTGGCCAGTTGTTTTCATCTGTTTTAACACCAAATTGACCAACTGGGGTGGACAAATCTGGAGTAAATGGACCGTTGATGTGTGGTTCTAAAGTGTTTAAGTCAAGTTCAATGATTTTGTCGTATTGAGCACCTTCATCAGCTTTTAAAAATCCATACTTGGCATTGACTTCATCAGCGGCATCAGCTAGCGGACTTCTGTGTGTGGAATGCAAATAACGTTTATGAGCTTCTTGGTATGGGAAAGTTGAAGTGGTTGCACCGATTTCAGCACCCATATTACAGATAGTAGCCATACCAGTACAACTCAAGTTTTCGACACCTTCGCCAAAATATTCAACAATGTAACCAGTACCACCTCTAACAGTCAGGACACCTGCTAAATGTGTAATGATATCTTTTGGAGATGTCCAACCGTTCATTTTACCGGTCAATTTAACACCCAAAATTTTTGGAGCTTTTAATTCCCATGGAGTACCAGTTAAGGCATCAACAGCATCTGCACCACCAACACCAATAGCAATGGCACCTAGACCACCAGCATTTGGAGTATGTGAATCAGTACCCAACATCATTAAACCTGGTGCACTGAAGTTTTCTAAAACGATTTGATGAATGATACCTGAACCTGGACCCCAGAATTGAATACCATATTTCTCACCACAACTTTGCAAGAAATCAAAAACTTCTTTATTTGTAGCAATCGAAGCTTTCAAGTCCAATTTTTCACCATCTTTACCAACAATTAGATGATCACAATGAATTGATCCTGGAACAGCAGTGGATGGTAGCCCACAAGTCATGAATTGTAAAAGAGCCATTTGGGCAGATGCATCTTGCATAGCAACTCTATCAGGGTTCAGTTTCAAATACTCAACACCTCTGATTTTAGAAACATCACCTGCAGCTAAAGACTCTTCAGGATTGACTAAATGTGAATATAGGATCTTCTCAGCTAATGTTAATGGTGTGTTATTTAAAACTTTCTTAACTCTAGCTAGTTTTTCCACCAATTTTGGATAAGGTGGAACTCTAGATTTGTATTCATCTGGAATATGTGTTGTTAGATTAGCAGAAGAGGCTAAAGTTCGTATTTGCTGATAGTATGGTGTTAGTGAATCTTTTGATCTGATATGAATCGTGACTCAGACCATACTGATAAGAGAGGTACTCACTTGAACTCTTGCCAAAGATCTGACGTTTCCAGAGCGTAGCATTTTATGAAAGTGTTTAGATATGCAGGAAATCTGATCAAAACAAAGCAAAGATCTAAGAATCTAATGATAAATCTAATACTTTATGGGCAAAAAAAAAAAAACTTAGTCGCTTTCCCAATCGATGAGCTTCAAATTTCGATTACTCATTTTCTCGTGCAAAAAAAAAAAAAAAAAAAAAAAAAAAAAAAAAAAAAAAAATTG